>JAAMXY010000689.1:0-11622 GCA_019677205.1 Pinguiococcus pyrenoidosus | reverse complement strand
CGAAGTTCCCCCGACCACCTGGGCATACCGACTTGTCAAACCCCTGGCGGAGCAGCTTCTGTCCAAGCTATATTCTTGCCGTTGTACATCTGAGCAAGGGCTTGAAGCTCTAGCCGGTCCAAAGGCGATGCAGTTGCATGTCAGCTACAATGTAGCGCGTTTCTGCGAGGAAGTCTGGAGGGTTGCAGGATAGTCTCCGTGCAACGTCCACGTGGGCTGCTGCAGGCCACCTCTGCGTAGTCTAGCATCTGGCATCACCTGCTTCCACTGAATCCCAGTTGTACAACAGACGAACAACGGATGTGTGCCCCCGGGACCAGTATGATTCATAATCATCCGTATTCGGCGTGAATATGCTTCGGGATGGACCGTCCAGATGACCAGGGACCAAGCGCACGACAGGAACGCCTTGGACCGGCGGCACCTCAACTGTGCGTGTGCGAGGGTGGGACGCATCATGGAGGTTTGGCAACGTCTCGCGTGGAACTTCTTGACGGCCTCAGCCTTCGGACAGGCTGACCGCTCGAGCGATCCGAGAGCCGCGCATTCTTGCAAGAAGGACGAGACGCCGTGCGCTGCGAAGGGACGCGACTCGAGGCGCAAGATCGGATCAAAATCCACCTGGCGTCTTCCTTCCTCGAAAGCCGTAGCCTCGATATCTGCGGTCAGGCATCGGGGGCAGGTCTAGCTGCCGGCAGTTCTGGCACATCGTCGTCACCCCGGATGCGCTCCAGTAGATATGTCTACAGTGCTTACAGAGCTTGTGCTTCCCACCATCGGGAGGCGCGTCCTGCTCACCTGACAGGTGTGGCTGGCGTTGCTCTGCCAGGAAGGCGGGATCTAAGTCAAGGTCCGAAGAGAAGTCCGTCGACTGCCCGACGGAGCGCTCGCCAACGGACTCTCCAGCGACCGAGGTCGCGTGCAGGTCCTCCTCATCGGAGTCTGATGAATCCGTGGCGCCGATTCGCCCCACAGACACCTTCGTCCTCCAGTCCGAGGTCATCGCGGCCGAGTTCGGCCAGGCTCTGCTACTGTCGGACAGCGTCTGGCGCATGTCGATCGTGGCACCCAAGCGCCCTCCGCAGCCGTTTCCGCCAGGTCTCATGATCCACCACGCGAAGCGCATCCGGTTCAAGTTCCGGAGCCCGAGATTCCTCACCACGTAGTCGGAGTCCAGATGGGCGGCCCTAGCTTCGCGAAGCAGCTCGTGACGATCAACAGGCGACGCACCAGGGTGCCAGGCAGTCCCAAGTATGCCAAGGCCGCCGACTTCGGGGCCAGCGAGGGCTGCAAGGTGATAGCCGCCACAGTCCGCATCGCAGACGCGAAGTGAGCAGCACAAAGGGTGCCCAAGGCCTGTGCTTGCTTGAGTGAACTCGCATCGAGACGGAGTCTGCGAGGGTGCCGGCGGCTCGACTCCTTCCCCTCCGAGAGGCCATCCCCAACTGTACAAGTCTGTGCCACCGGTCGCGTTCTTTGCCACCGCCGCGCATGAGTAGTTTCCGCACGTGACGGCGAGGCTCGGCTCAGTCGAGGATAGCGTAGGCGGAGCCTTGTCCTTCGTTGCTTTGAACTCGACCTGAAACGGTGAATGGATGCGTTTGTCTTCCTGAAACTCCTGAAGCGAGGACCCCAGCGCAACCGAATCTGCTCGCGCTCCGAGCTGTCCGGAGGCTCCGTCACCCCAAACAAAGACCCGCCCATCCTTCGAAAGCGCGCTGCTGTGGTACGCCCCGGCCGCGACAACATCGACTTCCACAGTGCTGCCGCTGCGGTCGACCATGCTCGCGACGCGAGTCGGGCGCTCGCGGTCATCAAAGTCGCCGTGGCCAAGCGCACCCGACTGCCCGAAGCCCCAGCTGTACACGGCCCCCGAGCTTGTCGACGCAATACTGTGGGCCTCCCCCGCCGCAATGCTTGTGACCTTCTCGTCGTCGAGGTCACAGTGTCTGATGAGTGTGAAGCATAGGGCGACCTCCTGATCGATCCCTAAGCCCAGCTGACCCAAGTCCCCGGCGCCGGTGGAGAAGATGTGTCCATCAGCCGTCAAAGCGAGACTGTGCTCGCGCCCAACGGCGACGCTAACGGCGCTCGTCCCATCGCCATAGCTCTCGTCGTCGGCATCGTCGGGTAGCAGAAGCTTGACTTGCTGGGGAAGTAGAACTGCCCCCGTGTCGCCGAGGCCAAGGCGGCCCACCTCTCCCCAGCCCCAGCCAAAGACGAAGCCATCCCCCGTGACGCACATCGTGTGGTCACGGCCGCACGCAATGTCGGCAGCCACTCGCCGCGCCACGTCTCCCGCCACGGGCACGGGATGTGTTCGATCGAGCTCGTCGCCTACACCAAGTCTCCCAGCGGCCCCGGCGCCAAAACTATACAGGGTACCCGTGGTTGAGATGAAGCACGTGTGGCGGTGCCCGCAACTCACTTTCCATGCCACGATGCCCGCGGGCAGAGGCGTGAACGTAAGATTCCGCAGCGGCCTGTGGTCGTCCACGCGGGCACCGCTGCGATCGTCCAGTTCGGCGTGAGACGGAGAAAACTTCTCGGCAGCTTTCGCTGCCTGGTCGGCGTTCATGCCCATTGCGTCGCCAGCGATGCACAGCCGACCGCGAGGCAAGAAGTGAGCAGTCAACCTCGTGCTGGACAAACCTCCGAAACCAGGCACGGCGCACGGGCTGACCCAGTCATCGCCGCCGGTCTCGTGATCCATGGCCCTAGATGCGAGCAGCAACGCCCTTGTGCATGGCTCCCACAACTCGCTCGCTTGTGACGGATCATAGGACGGCTTCGGCGCCGTCCAGGCATCGACTGCATGAGCTGACGAATTGCCTTCAAGCATCTTCGGAGGAGACGTTGTCAAGATCAGAGCATCCAAGAAGTGACCCATGTCAGAGAAAGCGCCATGCCCCATCCATGCTTGCACTGCAGCACTCAAGAGTGCAACGCCCATCGGACGACATCCGTACGGACTGTGGTGCATGCCGTCGATCGAACCCGGCCAGAGCATTTGGTGGTTGCACAAGCATTCCTTCATCAAGGCTTGGGTAAAATGACTGACGCCTGCACTCTTCGAGTCCTCTCCGTCGCAACGGACGCGCGCTTCCAGCAGCTCCCGTTGGAGAAGTACAATCACCAAGAGCGAGAGGCGCTGACTACAAACTTGCCCTCGTTCCCATCCGGCGCGCATGAGAACCTGGCAAGCCCGTGCCAATGGATCCGACGCGGTGTCCTCTGCCCACTGAGGGACGCCACTTGACTCAGATTCGCGACACAGATTGACCGCTTCCGTCCTGCCGGCCTCGCCTCCCGTCGGTTGGGAAGCGGCACCAGCAGTCGTGTCGTCCCCTCCATACCGAACTTCACGAGGCAGGATGCCAACGCCCTCCGACATCACCCTCGTACTACCGCATGCTTGACGGACGCAGTACGCGATCAAAAGCGCTTCCCGCAGTCGCGCAAGCTTGTCAAGGGCGACGAGCTCCGAGGATCGCAGATTCTTCCACCCTGCTCCGTACAGTCGAAACGCCGATGCATACCCAAGGGTAACGCTTCCCAGGAGAGACGCACTGAGCGCTTCAGAGCCGGAGGGAGCGCGACAAACGTCTCCACGGGCTTCGGAACCAGCGCGATGACGATCGTGAAGGGTTTCCCACGCCATTTTGCTCTGTCTCGAGGCACACCGAAGTTGCGTTTCCTGGTCAAGAGTGATCCATCTGGAGAAGAAGTCAAGCCCGCCAGCGTGCAAGGGCTTCAGGACGGCTTGGGTAAGCGCGCTCGCCCTGGCGCCGTCCACCAGGCCCTCTCCCGCCCTCTCTTCGGCGTCACTCATCGCATAAGCAGGAACGCAAACACCATCGAGCAGTTTCCGCAAAAGTGATCCTCCAGAAGTTGCCGGGTAGCGCGCTGGCTGATCAGGGCGAGAGCCTGAGTTCGGCGCCCCGTAGACCTTTCGATAGAGACCCTGGAGTTTCTTCTTCAGGAGTGATTTGCGACGGCGTTCTCCTCTGACGAAGACTCCGAAGGGTTGGGCGTCGGAGTCTTCGCTGTGCTGGTGGCCCGCAGCCACCCCACGAGATTCCAAGCTTCTCCGGAGCCCGGACGGCATTGCGGAAGAGCATATCTCCAGGTCGAGTCCATCGGGATGAAGAATCGGGAAGCTTCCAGTACGCTGAAGGTGGCGGATTGCTCTGACCTTCATGGTGATTCGAAGCTGTCGGAGCACTGCGGGCAGAAGCTGCATTGGCATCAGGCCGCGGCTCCCTGCAAGATGGGAGGGGAGCTTCTGACAGTCCGCATTCGACAGGCAGTTGCTGTACTCGCCATGAGCGCCAAGCAGGATCCAAGCCCGCGACTCCAGCTGCCAAAACAGAGACGCCTCCCACAGGACTTCTCGCCTGTACGCCCTCTCCGTCTCTCCTTGCCGCCCTCTCCTTCCTTTGGCCCCCTGAGCAGCCTCGAAGGTGCCGTGCATGTCATGCGACGTCTTGGTCCAGATGTCTTCCAGGACTTCTTCAAAACTCTCCAGGTGCTTTGACCAAGTGCTCGACAGGCCTCCATAGAGCGACGTCGCTCGGCCCGCGCCCTGTCGAAGTCTCCTGCGATCACATTCCAGGCCCAGCATGATGCCATTCACCAACGTCGCCGCCAGTTTCTTATAAATCTGTCCGGGAGCATTCGCATCCTTTGCCTGGAGGGAAAAGCTGATTCCCCTGGAAAGGCACCTCCACCGCATCGCATTCTTGGCCGCCCGCGCAATCACCTCGGCTACTACCAAGTCGCCGATCATCTTCGACTGCGTCAAGCTCAGGAAAGGTGGCGTCCCATGCCCAAGGTTACCTTGCGTGGCTTCCTCCAACGGGATCGGCCCTTCCGGCCGTCCCAAATGATGGGCAGCTCGAAGCTCCACGTATCGTAGAACCCTTGACAGGTACCGCAGGTTGATCCCGGCGTCATGAAGCAGATCGCATAGCTGGCGTGCGTGGCAGACAAAGAGTGGGCCGGCGTCCCCAGCTTGTCGGCACGCCTGCACGTACCCGTCACAAGCAAGGTCATCGCAGGTGGCCATGTGAAGGCGATTCGCAAACACCGCACAGTACTCGGAGCGCAAGTACGAAGACGTCAAAATAAGAGAGCGCCGCGCCTCGAACGGTAGCTTGTGCAGATTCTCGTCCTCAGCCAGAACTGGCAGTGGCTCTAGCGGCGGGCCCTTACCGTCAAGCGACGTGCTTGCCTCGTGGTGCAAATACTCTAGAAACTCGCTGCGAAAGCGCGGTGAAAATGATCTGTTCAAGAGGCGTCGTCGGATCCCTTCTCTTGAGGACACCGCAAACTTCGGCGACAAGCTGTGCTTCTTACGGGAGCTGCCCGTCGATCTGAAGCTTTCGCGACTTGGAGAAAACGAGAGCCTTGCCGACATCGAGTTGCGCAGAAGGGACAGCGTCGATCGCTCTGCTTTCTCAAGGCCGTCGTTGGTGGGCACCACGGCTTCCGTTTTGGCTTGGTTCAAGACTGGCATGGTCATCACCACGTTTCCATACACTGGCCTGGCAAAGAAAGCTGAGACGAGGCGATTCAGCGCGGGCCTCGCGTCGATCGCGCTCGACTGGGAGGTGATATTGAAGTCTCCACGAGCGTAGGCGTGCAACCCGCTTACGTGCACGCCAACAAGGCAGACCTGGGATGTGTGGCACTCCAGCAAGGCTGCAAGTGGCTGTAAGACCGCAAACGAGACGTCGCCGGTTTGAACGGAATCCACAGATCTCCTCGCAACTTCCCCTCGCATTTGCTCAAAAATGGGTGCAGCACGTCCCACTGCCGCTTCGCGGACAGTCTTTCTTGACCTCGAATGCTCGTCGTCGGCTTCTTCGCCACCTCCTTCGCCGTCTTCCTTGCCGTCTTCCTCGCCGTCTTCCTCGCCGTCTTCCTCGCCGTCTTCCTCGCCGTCTTCCTCGCCGTCTTCCTCGCCGTCTTCCTCGCCGTCTTCCTCATGGTCTCCGTCATCAGCCACTAAGGTACCGAGGTACGCGCCTGCCAGGCCGATGTCTTTGCACGCCGAGATTCGCGCACGTTCGAAGACCCGTTCGCTAGCTCTAGCATGCGCATCCGCACCAACCGCTTTCCTCGCCGTGCGGTGCCTCGGGACCAGCGGCTCGTCTTTCACTTCCTCTCCGTGGCTATCAATTGTCGTATCGTCCTGAAGGCTCAGGGCCTTGCGCAGGAGAGCGCCTGGGAGAGACCGCCTCCTCTCGTGAGCCGACGGGCTCTTGAGGCTCGCCAGCAGCTCCGGAAGGGGTCGCAGCTCGACCAGCTTGGGTTGTCGCTCCTGATCGGCATACACAATGATGGCCGCAACGGCATCTTCCGAAGGGTCGCAGAGATAGGGCGGCAGATCGGGAGGCATCAGAAGCGGCGCGGACAGCAAAGCTAAGCCTTGCTTCGCTTTCTCCGGCTGATCTCGGAAGTGGGCAGTGGGTGGAGCCAGGTGGCTAAAGACGGATGCACCCTCGGAGAGGTGCAGCTTCTCAGCTACGTGAGAACCAAGATGGAGCTGCTCCGAAGTGAACGGGCCGTGCCCCGCCTTTGCGAGCGCCGCAGCCAAGCTTGCGTCATTCCCGGTGCTGAATGGAGACACGAAGCTGACGATCCGCCTTCCCGCGAGCTCAACGTCCGCGTACAGCAGATCCTGACAGGCTTCACTGCGATCCTCGACAATCTGCAAGGCCTGGAGGTGGTGGCGAAGCATACTGTTCCCCGGTTGCAGAGTCAGGGACGTGCCGAACAGCACCAAGCCAGCGTGAACGTCCACGGCAACGCTCTGCATGTCCCTGCCGCTCTGCAAATGCTTCGCCCACAGCCACTCCCTCGGCACGGAAGACCTGGTGAACACCGTGGACATCTGCACCGCGCTGGGTCGCCTCGCCGCCAAGACGCAGGCTACCGTGAAGGCGTCGTCCAGCACCAAGCGCTGCTGCCAGGCTGCCAAGGCCTGGTCAACATCATCGCTTCGACATCGACTTCCCAGCGCGGCCGCCTTTGAGCTCCAGTGCCGCAGCGTCTCCAGCCCTTCGAAGAGCTTTGCGCAAGAGGCGTCCGCCCCCCACTGTGAAGCTTGGAAGAGGAACTGAGAGTGCGGGAAGCGCGCAAGTTCCCATATTCCATGCAGCTCCAAGTGCCAGAGTCTCAGGTCCTGGCACACATCCGCACCACTGCCCTCAAGCGTCACCTTGCGCTTGTCCTTGAGGCAGGTAAGTGTCACCACGCGCTTCTCGAGCGCTACGGCCCCGATTTCTGCCACGGAAATGCTCCATCCGTCGGAAGATCCATTGGAAAACCATTGCGACAGCACGCTTCTCGAGGTAGTGGGCGGGAAGAAGTCCAGACTACGGGCGCGGAGGACAACTAGAATGTCTCTCGCGGCGCTGTTGTCTACAGAGACGCTTAAAACTGCGCTTCTGAGGAAGTCGTCGCCCATTCCAGCGAAGAAAGCTGGCGGCACACCGGCCAGGCTTGTGATCTCTGCCACCCGCGCGTCCCGAGCCCTACTCAAGCATCTTCAAAGCTTTCGGAGAGAGACAGGGGAAGCGGAAAGCGCTTGGAGCATCGGTGCGCCGCAGACTCACGAAGGCAACCGCTTTTTGCGCCTCCTGAATCTATACGGCTGTGCCATAGGAGAATATGTGCGTCTGCTTCGACTACTGTAGGCCAAACTGATCCCACTGTACAGATTGTAAACGGTACTTGACATACTCATACTCGAGTATCCTTTTGCAGTCCCTAAATCTTATTTAAATATAATGTTTCATCCAATGATTGATCCCGATCCAGAGTCCAGCGGCTTCAACGCCAACAACGCCAGTCTCGTTCTTCTTCGCCTCTGTCTCTGTCTTTGTCTCTGTCTCTGTCTCTGTCTCTGTCTCTGGCGCCACAGGCCATAGCTACACATCATTCAAGCCTCTCCGCCTTCTCCACTTCTCGACCTGTGCGGAGGACTGCCATAAGTCCTCATGGACGAAGTGAAGTTCGCGCTGCCGCGGAGCACGTACCGCCGAGAGACCGGCTCTCCCGTCCGCAGCAGCCTTGGCGGCTCGCTCTTTTCTGTGCTTGAGAGGCCTTCTCTTACGCCGTCTCGGCACCGAGAGCTCTCGGACGTCCTGAGCAGTTACAGGGGGGCGAGGAGCAGGTTAGCCACGCCTTTGGGCGATCGAAGAGTCTTCAGCCGCAAGAACGGCACCTTGAGAGCCTTCTTGGGAGCTTTGCGCTGCCGCTGCTGATCGGAAGAGCGCCCCTCTTGACTTTCTGCTGCGTTCGGCTCCTGTGGACTTGCATTCTCGGAGATGCACTCCTTGGATTGCCTCGCGAGCGCTTCGAAGTCGACTTCCCGGGGCCACTCCAAGCCCGGTGTGAAGGCGGAGGACTCCGGAGAGCCGAAGCTGAAGGCGGAGTGAATACTCTGCAGTGATTTCGGCTGCATGGCCGGAGTGCCAAGAACGGAAACCGCAGGGATGGCTGAGCGGCCAGAAAGCGCCGCGTCTCTCCACCTCGCCGCTTCAAGCACCGTTGGAGAGCGCCTCACCGCCAGATCCTTCGACGACGCGCACAGAAAGCACTTTCGGAGGCGGTGTCTACTGCACGGCGTCGCCGACGGAAGAAGGTAGGCGCTTTCGATCTCGCCCTTGGAAGTACCTTCCGTTGCAGGGCTCGAGCAGAGGACACAGTTCTGGAGATTATGACGCGCACAGCGCCCGACGGTCTCGCCGGCAGCAGGTCGCTCCTGCTCAGCAGCACAAGGCCTGGGACGGACTGTAGCTACCGGCGGCTCCTTCATCTCAGAGCAAAGAATGCAGCGTTTCAGCCCATGCATGGCGCATGCGACATCTTCGACGCCCCCTCGTATTCCAAGTTCGTCGAGACGACCTTCCGTCGCGGATTGGAACGCGTGCTCCTTGTCCACAGCCGACATCGGTTGGGCACTTGCCTCGGGCGTCTGGATAGTCCTGCTCCCGCTAGAGCCTGTCTCCGGCTTCTCGCTGGATGATGGGGACTCGTGCTCAGCCTTCGAGCTGGGTAGGGCAGCTACTTGCTTTGCGAGGGCCGCTGCTTCGGAAGAGCTTTCCGTGCGGTTGTGTTGGGTGTTGGCCGCCTCGCAAGCCTCGGCATTTCCCGGAGAGGCGTTTGCGGCCGTCGCTCCCAAAGGCGGATCAGCAAGCTTGTCCTGTAGACGCAGATCGGGGCTTGGAATGTCGGCAGAAATTCTGCCAAGGGGAGGAGTCGAGCGATGCTCGGATTCTGACTCGTCGTGGTGCTCAGTCAGCAGCTCCCCGTCCACGTTGCCCATCCGCTTACGCAGCGCTTCTGCTCCTGTCGACGAGAAGGCATGCTCCGGCAGATGCTGCATCAGCTCCTCGATCTTGTGCTCGAGCACGGCAGTCCTTGCCCTCTCAGCCTCCAGGCTACTCTCGAGGAAGATGAGCTTCTTCCGCACATCTCTATCCGGTGTGGGGTGCGGCTGTTCCTTCTCACCCTTTGCGCCCTCCTCGCCTCCTTCGGTCTCGACGCCCAACTTCCTCCGCAGCCGCTGGATCTCCTGCAGCGCCCTCTTCAGCAGCACCGTGTCGCTGACGACTTCGTTGGTGCGAACCTTGCAGGTCACGCTGCTCGCACGAGACGCAAACTGCAGCGTGCTGATGCTGTCTTCCAAGGAGCCCGCGTCCTCCGAGATGCACGCCAAGACTGCCGTGCGCCCGCCACCGGCGAGAGCGTCCTGCAAGAGCCTCGTCAAGGCCGAGTCGCGAAAAGGCACATGCTGGCGACCCTTCTCCTGCAGCGCCTTGATGCAGTTCCCCAGCGCCGACAGAGAGGTGTTGATGCTGAGCAGCTCTCTCGTCTCGGCTTCGTCCATGCCGTAGCGATCTCCCCACTTCTCGCAGCCGGCCAAATCGACGAGGTTGAGGGACGCTCTGCGCAGCACCATCTGCTCCGCGGTGGTCTCGATGTCCACGCAGAGCGTGACGATGGCATGGCTCCGGGAGCTCTGCTTGTTGCCCGCGGTCTCTCTCCTCGCGCGATGTCTCCCACCCGCCGCCAGGAGAGTCAAGACCTCCTCCGCCGTGCCGCAGCGCACCTTGGTGAGCCCCTGCACGTACACCGCGCCTCCGCTGCTCTCTCGGATCTGCAGCGCGTGCTCTCGCCGCGGATCGGCCAGCAGATCGAACACCCGCTCGTTGTAGATCTGGGTGTACGCCATGTGCACCGCGAAGCGCTGCGGCTCCGCCGCGCTCTCCAAGCGGCGGAAGAGACAGCTGACGGCGCGCGGAATGATGCCCAGGCCATCGCCCTTGAGCTCCAAGGCACTGAAGGGCTCTTCCACCCTGGCGTCCACATCCACGCAGCCTTGCTTGCAGGCGTCCTCCAGCCCGTGGCCCAGCATGGTGTGCGTCTTGCCAGAGCCCGTGGGGCCGTAGGCGAAGATCGTGGTGTGCACACCATTGGTGACGCCGGTGACGCACGCATCAAAGTACTCGTAGACGTCGGCGTTGCTCGCCTCCGGCCCGAACACCTGATCAAAGTGGTGCTCCTTGGCGCGCACGCGGACGCAGCGCGCGTCCGACACGCACAGGGGCGACTTGCTGGTGCCAGTCGACGGCCGCACCCGGACGGCGACTCTCACGCGCTCTTCGACGCCACTCAGCGCCATCGCTCTTGGGAGTCATCCAGCTCTCGCCGCCGCATGAGACTCGGGGCAAAGCTCCAAGTGGCGCCGCCGCGCACAGCTTTGCTTCATGTCGACGCCCGGGAGGCCGGCGCATGTTCTTCAGCTGCGAAATGCTGCGGCCATCGACGGCGCCACGAGGGCTCAAAGAGCTGTGCAGGTCGCAGAGGAAGGGACTCGGAAGAAAAAGAGCTAGGGGGCGAGGAAACCGCCGCTCGCTTTCGAAACGCCTTGTTGGTGTATCGTGTCCCATAGTCCCACTCGGAAGTGCCATGCCGTTAATCACGTGACGCCCGCGTTCTGAACTGGGGGCGCATCCAATGCGGGCGCAGTGTTGGAGCCTCGATCATTGGCGTTCTCACCTCGGGAGTCTTCCTGCACTGCTTCCAAACAACAGCCCTCCATACCGACAGCGATTCCAGAGCCTTCTCTGGAGGCGACCCGCTCCTGAACACAGCTGCCTGAAGTGCCCCCCCCTCCTTCAATCCCGTTGGGCCCCGGAGGCTTCCGCACGCTCCTGCGAGGGGAGGCGAGGGAGCCTTGTTATCCTAAAGCGACTTCTGCGTGCTGGCGAAGACGTCGCTCTATGTGGAAGCGCGCGTCCCGAGGACTGGCGCTCGAGTCTGGCCAGGTGGCCGCAGCCATGGACTGACCTAGCACCCCCGCGGAGGCAGCATGAGTGGCGAGGCGCTATTCTACTCCGAGGTGGAAAGCAGCGCCGGCTCCTCGCTGTCCGAGGCGCCGCTGGCCATGGCTCTTCTGGGCGCGGTGTCTCCGAGGTCCAGCGGCGTGGCGCTGGCCGAATCCGAGTCCCAGTCCGAGTCCGAGCCCGATGACGAGTCGGACATGTCCGAGCGCGGCCTGCGCAAGCTGGACTCCGAGCTGGAGATCGAAGAGAAGGGCAGCGAAAC
>JAAMXY010000686.1:15240-40717 GCA_019677205.1 Pinguiococcus pyrenoidosus | reverse complement strand
CCGTCGAATATGCCGACGCGGATCCCAAGCTCTGGCCCAACTGCCATGCCGTCCATGATGCCGACACCGTTCCCGACACCAGAACCGACACCAGAACCGACGAACTTCGAAGAAGATGGCGAAGGAGATACGCCGGCGCCAACCATGGCACCTACCAAAACGCCAGCGTCTACCCCGATAGCCTCGCCATCCACTGCATCGAGCGGGATGCCTACCATGACTCCGTCCGAAGCTCCGACGCCTTTTCCGACGACAGGGGAAGGAGAGGAAGGGACGAAGGCACCGACAGCCATGCCATCTTCAATGCCGACGGCGACACCCTCGTCAGCTCCGACCTCTTTGCCGAGCGCCACGCCTACTTTGATGCCCACCCCGTTCCCGACAAAAAGAGAAGAGGAGGAGGGCACCAAATCGCCGACGTCCCTACCTTCCGCGACGCCATCGGCGGCCCCGACCTTGATGCCCAGTGCTGCACCGACGGAAGTCCCAACGCCTTTTCCGACGATGGCGCCTTCGATGATTGAAACCGCTGCTCCGTCGCGTATGCCCACAATGATTCCATCTGCGACCCCGACGCTCTCTCCAGCTATAAGAGGAGGAGAGGACGCGTCCGAAGCGCCAACAGCCCTTCCTTCGATGATGCCGACCGCGGCACCGTCATCGTCGCCTACTTCTGCACCCAGTGCAGCGCCAACTCTGATGCCATCGTCCCTCCGAACCTTAAAACCGTCGGCGACTCAGCTTGGCGAGATGGAGAACGCGCCTTCCGGTGCTCCCTCCGCCATGCCGACGGCAGTGCCAACGGTGGTGCCAACGTCGTCACCGTCATTGACCCCAAGTGGGATGCCGACCAACGCCCCGACGCTCTTCCCCACCGTGTTTGTTGGAGAGGGAGGAGACAGCATGGAGCCGACAGGGAGTCTCACACCATCGCCGACGACAGCGCCCGTGGTACCCACGGACTCTCCGACGCCCGGTCCGACAAGCCAGGGAGGTGAAGGAGAGTTCACCGAGAGTCCATCGCCGTCACCGACAGGACTGCCCACCTCGACGCCATCGTCCAGTCCCAGCCAGGTCCCGACGCCCTACCCCACGCCGGTCCCGACGCCGTTCCCAACCGGACGCCCCAGCGGCGGTGATGGCGGCGAAAGCGACCTTCCCACCGAGATGCCAACAGCGAATCCCACAGCAGCGCCCTCATTGATTCCGACGGCGACTCCGTCGACCTTTCCATCGTCTGCGCCAACTCTCGTACCGACACCATCGCCGAGTGCTGTACCTACAACGACGCCGAGCAATGCGCCCACGTCGTCACCGAGCAGTGCACCCACGTCGTCACCGAGCTATGTGCCCACAACGACGCCAAGCTACGTACCGACTTCGACACCAACGGCCATGCCAACCTCACGACCGTCGCTCATGCCGACTGCAACTCCGTCTGCGGCGCCATCGTCCGCTCCAACGTTCGTCCCGACCACGGAGCCGTCAATGATTCCTACGCCAACTCCCTCAAAGGCTCCAAGTGCGACGCCGTCCATGGTTCCTACGTCGGCCCCAAGCTATGTTCCAACGAGCGCGCCATCGTCGACGCCTACGGCGATGCCATCAGCCCCGCCAACTTCCATTCCGACTTCGGCGCCATCGGCGACACCGTCCGCCATCCCGACTTCAGCACCGACCACGGCGCCATCGCTGATGCCCACCCCATGGCCAAGCTTGACACGGACGATGAAGCCAACATCGCTTGGCATCCCTTCGACGCCGAACCCCACCAGTCCCAGTCAGCCACCAACTCGGGTGCCGACTGCGATACCATCTTTGGCACCAACGGCGGTTTCCGCCTCGCCGTCTTTGGCGCCGAGTGGGGCGAATCGGCAACCGACCGCGGACCTCAGCTCCAGCGGTGCGCCAACGGTGTTCCCTTCGTTCTACCCGTCGGCGTTCCCGTCGCGGTACCCTTCGTCCTTCCCGTCGATCTCGCCGTCCAGCATGCCTTCTCAATGCCTGAAGGACGAGGACTTCGTCCAGTTCGTTCCTGGCTTTGATGGGCTTCGCAACGACGGCCGCTTCGACAACGCGAGCTTCGCAGCCGATGGCCGGATCTTGCAGTGGCTGGTGTCGGACGTCGGCGCCGCGAGCTTCGGAAACGGCAGCTGCAAGTCCAATCAACTGGTGGAGCCCGAAGACACGCCGTTGGATCAACTTTACTTGGAGTCCGCCGACGAGTGCGACTGGGCGCCCTACATCGGCAACGGCTGGTCGATGCTACCCTGCTGCGCCACCAATTCGTGCATCCGCCATCCGGAGGCTATCGACATCGGGCAGCATCTGATGCAGCGCTGCTGCCGGGATTGCGCACCTCCGGACACGTTGGGATACGGGAGGACGGTTTTGGTATCCGAGGTGACCGGGAGCTTCGTCTTCCACTTCACGAGCAACGACGGCGGAGTCCTGTGGGTCAACGGCAAGCGCGTGGTGGAGCGGAACTCCTGCCAGGCGGCGTGGTTCGCCTCGTTGCGTCCGGTGCGGATCTCGCTGAAGAAAGGAGAGAACGAGATCCTCGTGAAGGTCCGGAACAACAACGAGCTCCTCTTTCCCGCTAGGAACATCGGCTGGATCCTTCAGGCGCCGCCTGAGGTCATGCAAAGTTCCATGATCATCACGGATCTCCGCCGGGAGAAGCCAGAATACGCTGCACGGAGGCTGGCGGCCTTGGGTCATACGTCTGAGGACGCCAACGCGTCGCTTCGGGACGAAACCCGCGTCGAAAGTCTCTCCGAAGAGCGCCTCGATGGGACACAATTGGTTGATCTTGATGTTGACGTAGACATTGACGTCGAGCTCGAGCCGTGCGAAGTCGAGGAGGAGAGCTACGTGATGTGGGATCCGTACAAGGGAGCGCCCAGACACTTTCGCGGCGCAGAGAGCGGCAGGGGCTCCTTCTTCTCCCCGGACGGACGCATCACGACGTGGAGGGTCTCTGACGTGTCCGCGGTGGACCCGCTTGCGGGGTGTGGCGAGCAGGACGGCCCCTGGCCCGGCCCGCAGGACACCATCCAAGACCAGTACTATCTCCGCTCGTCTCCGCTCGGCTGCGAGTGGACTCCGTACATTGCGAGCGGATGGTCGGAGCTGCCATGTTGCGCCAACGGCTGCCCGGTCCACCGAGAGGCGATAGACATCGCTCAGCACGATGCTCAGCGATGCTGTGTGGCCTGTGCCCGATCCAAGTCGCAGGCGTATGCGAGAGCGACTCTCAACGCAGTGGAATCCACGCAGGTGGCCGCAAAGTTTCTTCCGAGCCACGGAGGCGCTCTGTGGGTCAACGGCGAACGCGTCGCAACCATCGACAGCTGTGACAAGCCGCAGGAGCAGCAGCAGCAGCGGACGGCCGCTCTGAACATCACCCTGCACCTCCGCCCGGGACCGAACGACATCATGGTGAAGCTATGGAATGCTGACGCGGCCCGGGACCTCAGCTTCCTCGTGTCCGTGGCGGCGGATGCGCTGGCGAAGCTGAGCGGTGCCAACCGCTTTTCGGGAAGGCAGGCATCGGCCGCTCCGCGGATTCCAGCTCCGTCGGCTTGAGGACGCCTTTTTCCCTCTGGCGGTTTGAGTCTTTTTTGAATGTACTTCCGAGAGAGTGTGGAAGCGGTTCACGCTTTAGGCTTCACGTTTCACGGTGCATGATGCATGGACGAGCGGGCAGATTGCGTGACGATGTATCTACGTTTTGGTGTCACTGCCCACGAGGGTTGCCTAGGGGAGACACGTCGCATTCCAGACCAGCGACAGCAGAATGCGAAGCACGCTGAAGGCAATGATGATCGGCCAGATTTATGCTCCTGTGTGACTCTCGCAGGCTCCGGGTGCTCGAGGCGCCAGGAGCCATGCCATCCCACCCTCGCGGTCACCGACTACTCCTAGCATTTTTGCAGATGTCGCATAGGCATGCGACCGGCGGATCGTCAGGCGGGTTGGCTGCCCTCCGGCAGGCGGACGCCCACGGCTTGTAACTGCGAGCCGACGCATGCTCGGGTGCTCACCTCACGCTTGCAACACACGCAATGAATCACTCACTCGGCTATCAAAATACACTTACGGCAGTATATGGAAAAACGCAGAACGGAGCCCGTATCGTCCCATCGTACAAAGGCAAGCTATACATCGACAGCGTCACGCTGGTGAGGTCGACTCCTCGAGGAGGTCGCTGCTCCTTTCTCGGCGAGTTTCGTGGCCGTCTCCGTCCGATCCCCTCGGGAGACGCCTTCCCCTGCGTCGCCAAGACGCTGCGAGTTCGATGCTTGCCGGCTAGACAGCACAGAGAACTGCTTCCTACGTCGCGAATCCGCGTTCGTCGACGGAGACTCCCGGGGGCTTTCAACCTGCGTCGTCGACCCGCTGCCGCTCGTTGCCGTTCTTTGAGAGCGATCCGAGCGGCTGCTTGATCGCTCTCTCTCCCGGTTTAAATACTCCTCTGGAATAGGTTCCGGGTCCATCTGGCTAAACCTGCGCGGCGAGTTTCCCGACACGAGTTAGCCACGCTGAGGGGCGTCTGCGGCGATTTCTGCCCGCGGGTGATGGGGCTTCGGGCGGCACGCACCGAATGCTGTCTTCGAGGAGTCTTTGGAAGAGAATTTTCTTGATGGCGTTGCTGTTGCCCGAGCGGTACTGATACATCCGATCGTAGCGCATCTGCAGGCGGCGGAAGCGGCTCGGTCAGCGGCGCGGCGGCGCGGCGGGCGCGCTGGCGTTGTGGCGGTCGTACCAGGTTGTCTTCCGTCAAGCGGAGCACGGTGGTTCCCGAGCCGTGCCCCGACTGCCCATTGTTGCTGGAGACGTAGGAGGCGTCCGAAGCACTCCACTCCAGGTCCTCGGAGCCGCGAGTGGTGAGGTTCGAGCCCTGCTTGGCGCGCAAGGCGGCCGAGGTCTTGGAGGCCGAGGCGCGTGTCGTGCTTTGTCGGTGCCCGTGGCTGAAGCGCCGCTGGTCCGGCGTGGCCTGCAGCGTCGCGCTCCTCCGTGTGGTCTCTCTGCGGGGGGCGCGCGAGCGGCATCAGCGCGCCGGAGCGCCCACGAGCGCCCGGACATGAACACTTACGGAGTCTGTTCGTTTAAGTTCGCCGGCGGATTCTCGAACGTGCCCGGGTCGCGGTTCCGCTTCCCACAGGACGCGCCCATGGTCGCTCGGGAGGCTCGCGACGCGCGAGAGGGCCTCGTCAACGCGAACTGCTCGCGCGCGTGGGCGGGCGCCGCACCAAAATGCGCTCAGGAGACTTCGGAGATGAATAACTTGGTGGCCGCGCCGCTTCGCCCGCTATAGAAGGGCGAGGAGGAGGTCGCGGGCGCAGCTCGTATGGCCGGATAAACATTGAAAAACGGGACTGCGGCCCCCTGAGTGGCTGGTGGCCGGCCGGCTGCCAATCCAGTGCCGTTGGAAACCCAACGAATCAAGGAATGCACGGTGATTCTGCAAATCAACGTCGCTGGCGAGCTGGCCACTATCATAGCATGCTAGAGCTGGTCGTATCTGAAAATTCTGACGCCAATGAAACCCCCGCTAACTATTCGCCGCGCCACCTGCCGCAAAGGAATTCATACCACAGCCGATGAGGGTCTCTGTCAAGTGTCAGCGATTTCGACGCGTGATAGGCCCACCAGCGTGTCGTTTCTCTGGCACCCCACCACCTGCGCACGTCCCCTCGCCTATCAGATGGCCGCACACGCCGCCACACTTTTGATGTGCCGCTTCGCTGTCGTTCGCGTCGTCTTCTTCTCATCCTTCACGGCCACTCCCTCCTCAACCCCACCACGCCCGCAGGTATCCCATGCAATGCTTGGATCTTGGATGCTTGGATGCTTGGATGCTTGGATGCTTGATGCATGGATGCTTGATGCCCTGATGCCTTATGCCTGATTGCCTGATGCCTGATGGAGGAGCGTGGGAAGGGGCCACAGGGCAAAGCGGGACAACCGGAAGCGACGAGCGACGTGCGAGAGGGGGGGTCACTGTTGGATCGGCGGCAGTCGCGCGCTCAGCGCCTGCTCCCTCCCTGCGGCGTCGCCGTCGGCGCGCCGCTGCTCGCCTCGGTTTGACTGGCTCAGCCGCAGGTGCAAGTGCGGCCGCCGCCCGATCGCCTGCCTGCCGGTGGCCACGCTCTCGCTCCCGCGGCGCTTGGTGGAGCTGCTGCTCGCCGGCTCGTTGGGCGCTTGGCCACCGTGGCCCGCACCTCGCACCGACTTCCGTCTACAGAGCCATTGTCTTTTTGTGAGTTTGTTGTGAGTTTTCTCTCTCTCTCTCTCTCTCTCTTTCTCTCTTTCTCTCTCGATCGTTCACATTCGAGACATCGGACAACGAGCCAAGTTGCCTCGTCCACATGGATGCGCACCTCTTCTGCCCTTTGGTGGCCGGCACTTCCTCCAATTTCTCCTCCGCGTCGCTCTTGGTTCTGCGCCAGCCAAACAACAAGGCCGTCCCAGGAAAGGAAGTGTTAGTGTTGGTGTTTGACCTTGCGTGCGTGCTTTTTTGCAGATCTGGGTACGGGTTTGATTCCGTTGGTTTGATTGCGGCGCTTCGGCAATCAGCGCAACAGCGCCAAACCCAAACTGTGCGCTGCACCCCACGTCAAGGCCCCGCACTATCGGCCCCGCACTATCGTCCCCGCCCGTCGTCACTTACCGACGGAGCGGCTGTCGCGACGAGCGCAACACCGACGGCGGAGAAACGCTGCGACTGTGCGGAGACGACAACGATGCACCCGACGCCCGACTGGCGCTCCCGTCGCCATGGGTCGGCGTGTCCGGCGACTCCTGGAAGCACGGGTGCAGCAGCGCCTTCGGCGCCGTCGGCCGCTTGTTGGGCTCCAGCTGCAGGCAGAGCCACACCAAGTCGCGCAGGTCCTTGGCGTCGTCGCCGCTTGGGTGCACCGTGGCAAACTCGCTTAAGAGCTCTGCGGCGGAGTCGGGGGTCATGTGGCGAAAGCGCGCGGTGGTGTCTTTCCCCCACACCAGCTCGGCCAGGGTGGCGCCCAGGCTCCACATGTCGGACAAGAAGGGATTGATGGCCACCGTGATGCCGTCCGCGTTGGCCGTGACCTCGGGCGCCATGAAGCCAGGGCTGCCGCAGTAGAACTTGACCTTGGGAGCGCCGGGGTTGAGCCGCAGACTCAGGCCGAAGTCGGTGAGCACCGCGCGGCCCTTGTCGTCCAGCATGACGTTCTCCGGCTTGAGGTCTCGGTGCGCGTAGCAGCGCCCGTGGATGTACGCCACGGCCGACAGGATCTCCAGAGACAGGCGCTGCTGCTCCGCCGGCCGCAGCGCGCCCTTGGCCAGCAGCACCTGGTAGAGGTTGCCGCCGCCCAGGTACTGCACCACGAAGATGAGCTTGTCGGGCACGTGGAGCACCTCGGCGATGCGGATGATGTGGGCGTGGTTCAGCACCTTCATGGCCTTGATCTCCGCCTCGGCGGAGGTGTAGCTGCTGAGCCGGATCATCTTGTTCAGGTTCAGGATCTTCGCGGCGAACTTCTCGTCGTCGGCGCGGCGGAAGGCGGCGCGGACCTCGCCGAAGCTGCCGGCGCCCAGGCGATGGCCCAGGCGGTAGTCCTTGAGCTGGAAGCCCTCCTCTCGGTCCACGAAGGCCAAGCGGGGGTGGCACGCCGGCACCTCGGACGCCCCCTTATGCTTCGGGAGGAAGTCCCACAGCACTTCCTTGTACTTGTTCATATACGACATCATCTGCGCCTTGTGGCCGCGGGCCTCCAAGCGCGCAGCGCGCAAGGCGGCCTCCAGCTGTTGTATCCTTCGCTGGGCGCTGGAAAGGTCCCGAGCGACGTATCCTGCCTCCAGATCCACGATTTTGGTGTCGTCGAGGCTTGGGCTCCGTCTCTCGTTCTTTGTCCCTTTCTCGGAAGGAGCTGCCGCTCCTGGCGCATCGGGCTCGGAGACTTCGTGCGCCTCCTTTGGCTCTCGTTGGGCGCAAGCCTCCGTTGCGTCCGCCACTTTCTTCAAGCCACTTTCTCCTGCGCATACCGGCCACTCCTGCTCTTGCTCCTGCTGCTGCTCCTGCTCCTGCTCCTGCTCCTGCTCCTGCTCCTGCTCCTGCTCCTGCTCCTGCTCCTGCTTCTGCTCCTGCTCCTGCTTCTGCTCCTGCTCCTCCTCTTTGACCTTCGTCGGAGACCCTTCCATCACGATGGGCAGGTGGGTGCAACCTGCGGAAGGCGCTCTCGATCCCGCCCTGCCTTACGCGGCCCAGGGTCCTGCAGCATCGTGGAATGGCAGCTGAAAGATCCGGCCACTGCCACAAAGAAGCCACGGCTCCCGCCTTACTGCGCGCTCTGCCCCTCCTGTGTTCCCGGGATGATCCGGTATTCGTATTGTGACACCCAGTCTCCTTGGGCTCGGCCTTGTTCCTTGCCAGGTTTCGTGACAGAAGGATTGTTGTGGCGTGCTTGCTGCACAGCATGTGTGATAGCAATGTATGATACTAGGTTGCTACTGTGGGATGCTTCCCAATCGCTCCTCGCGCCCTGTTGAAGGCCTGCTTCTTCCCCTTCTCCCGCCCTAGCTGCGGCTTCATGCCGCTGGCCACGCCTGGCTGCCTTTGCTCGAGGCTTGATTCTAGGCTCCTTCCCACAGGGAAATGCAAGTGAATTGCTTCCCGAGTAGGTCTGGTCGAAAGGTACCCCGCAGGGCCGCCCAAGAAGAACGGCAACAGCTGAATGATGAGAGCACTGGAGGAGAAAAAATCTTCTGATTCATCTTCCTCCGCTGACCGCAGCTGCCTGCCTCTGCACTACCAGTCCCATTCCTCTTCGTCATCGTCTTTGTTCTCTACTTGCAGCTTCACAGGCTTCGGCTTCAGCTTCGCCGCTCTAGAGATGCCCGAGTTCGCCGTCCTGCGGGGACTTGACTTGGACTCGGGAGCCTGCAACCTTCTTGACGTCGCGGTACGAGCTGGAGACGCCGTAAGAGTGTCACTCACGGCCCTTGCCGCGGGCGCCGCACCCACGGGCCCGTTCTCCCCGTTTGCCGAGGATGCACCAAGGGAAGAGGAACTCGATGCTGCGGGCAGTCCCAGCTTGTTGCCGCTGGACTGGGACCGCGTCGGCGTCGCCTGCGTCATCTTGGTGGCTTCCCGAAGGCGCTTCCGCTCCTCCCGCTTCCGGCGGATCTCCTCCTGCTTCCTTCGCCTCTCCTCTGCCTTCTGGGCATCGCTCTTGGCCGAGAGCACCACCTTTGGCTTTCGCGCTTCCTGCGGCCTGGGCGCCGGAGCTGCCACCTCACTACCATCAGCGTCGTCCTCGTCATCATCTAATCCCCAGTCTTCATCGTCTCCCCAACCGCTTCCGTTGACGGGCTGCTCCGGGGGCGCGCCGTTCGCTGGTACGGTCGGAATATCAATGTCTGTGTCGAGCGACTGATCCAGCGCATCCCAGTCGTCTTGGACCTGAACTGCTGCTGCAGGTGCCACGATCTTCCCCTCCGAGCTAGCCTCCTTGGGTCCATCCGCGGCGGCCAGGCTCGAGATGGCGCGCACGCCCCAGCCCGTGTCGCCCCCGGCCGCGGCCTCCGCCTTCTGTGCTTCTCCCTTCGCCTGCTCTTCTGCCAACGCTCTGCTGTGCGCTTCCAGGCGACTTCGCACCGAGTCCAGGCACTGGAAAGCGAAGTCGCGCACGTCCTCGACAGGATCAACGAGAAGTGGGCAGATCAGCGGAAGCACCTTCGTGGCCAGCCCCGCAGGCTCGACGAACTCCTGACAGGCGAGCAGGGCTCTCATCGAAGCAATCCGCGCGTGGAAGAACGAGTCCTTCAGCCCGCGTGGAAGGGCAGACAGCAGCATCCGGGCACGGACGCCCGGCTTGAGCTTGGGCGCCATTCGCCCAATGAATATGGCAATGTTGGTGCGGATGCCGGGCTCCGGATCGTTCTGCAAGCGCAGGAGCTGCGCCGGCAGCCGGTCGTTCAGATTCCGCTCCGTGAGTCGGCCTAAGAAGTGCACCAACGTCTTCAACGTGGCCTCGCGGAGCCTCGCGCTGCCCGAGTCTGCGAATCCTTGGAGGATCGGTTCGAAGAAGACGCGATTCACGGCGTCGTCGTCAGCAAAGGGCAGGAAGGTACCGACTAGGCTGAGGAGGCAGAGGCGCAAGCTCCTGTCCTGCTGCGCTACGATGCTGGACAAAATCGGCAGCAGCCTTGCCTTGAACTCGCCCTTCGCTTCCGCCGCCTCTATTGTATTACTCTTGTCCTCGAAGATGCTCAACGCAAACGGCAGCAAGGCGTTGATGGCGCCGCGAATCACGTCCTGTGAGCCCATGAGCCGCATGGCGTGCTCGGAGACGCTGGTCTCGAGAATCTCCACGCAGCACGGCAACACTTTATCGTGCTTGACCGCGGTTGGGAGGCGCTTCAGATGCTTGCCGATGGTCTCCAGGAACTTGATCCGGTCCGGCATGGCCTTGCTCGCGAGGTTGTCCAGATTGCGCAGAATGCTCACCATCGGCCGCTTCAGCGCCTTGGCGGCCAGGCCCCGGAGCGCCGCAGACGGCGCCGGCCGCTCCGCGGGGCCGTTCGCGGTGAAGGCGTTCAGGCTCGTGCCACACACCTTCATGAGCTGCGCATGCACGCGCGGGAGTTGGTCGCGAATCTCTTCGAGGATCCGGCCCAGGCCGTAGATGTCCAGTGCCCAGGGCGCCAGCTGCAGGCTTCGGAGGGCGGCTCCCGGCCGCATCTCCGGCGGCGGCGCCTGGCTGGGCATGAGGCCCGTGGCCAAGCGGCAGTACAGAGGGGGCTGCTGCCCAGGCGCCACCGCCTCACAGCTACCCACGAGGTCCAAAGCGCCCAAGCGCCAGTCGCCGGCCGGCGTCACGAAGATGGCGTCGAGGCACAGGCAGCCGTGCACGAGCTGATTGGTCTCATTGAGGAACACCAGCGCTTTCAGCGTCAGCTCCAGACCCCAGAGCAGCTGGTCCGCCGCCCGCTCCACCGGGCTGTCGGCCAGCTCGGGCAGCCACGCGCGGAGCGGCTTCACGTCCTCCGTGACCAGCAAAAGCTCCTTCTCCAGCTCCAGCGACTCCAGACTCCTCAGCAAGCTCGGGTGCACCAGCGTCCGCATCCGCGCGAAAGCATTCTGCGCCGCCTCCAGTCGCTCACGCGCCACGTTTGCCTTCTCGAACTTGAACACCACGCGCTTCTGAGAGTTCCGCTTGTCCACGCCGTGGAAGATGGCCCAGTGGTAGTCCGGCGCCGCCGCGACCGCGTCGCCCAAAGTCACCGGCAAGCCGGACGCCGCGTTGCCCATGACTGGCTACTGCGCCATGGAAAGCTGAAGCAGATCCACCGGAGGGGTGCGAGATCCAGGATTCAGAAAGCGCGGGAAAAGGCACAGCGTGGCACTCTTCAAAAACCAAAACAATCAAACCGTCTACCTCGTGCGCAAAATATGGCTAATTAAGATGTTTTAGACGTTCGCCTTACTAAATAAAAAAAAATATTTTATTCAAATTAGTTGTGACACAATTAATAATCTAAAATTTAATTTCTATTTCAGTTCATTTTCTTTTTTTGTGGTGGGTTGCAAGTTCCTTCCGTCTGTCCCCTTCCCGCCCTCTTCCGTCTGTCTCACCCGGAGCTTTTCCATTGATTCCGTCATCTGTCCTCCGTAGCTGCTCTCCCAAGCTCCGCCAAGCCGCCAGCAGCGCCTGCTTTACCCAAGGGGATTATGGGCGACAGCGGCCACCCGCGGCTCCTCTGCGGCCTGAACCTCCACGAAGTACCAGATCTCAAGCTGGCCTTGCAAGGAGCCAAGGATGACTACTATGACTTCATCTGCGTGGTGCGCTGTCCTGCCGGATCCTCTCCCCCTCCCTTCCGCCATTCTGAGGCATCGCTGCTCTTTCCAGGACCTCTTTCGCCCGGAGAGCCGGCGCGATGCGCGGGGCATCAGCGCATGCGACGCCCTGCCAACGACGCACTCGGACAGGGAGCTCCAAGGCAAGCAGTGGCAGAATAGCGTGGTGGGCAAGCTGAGCAGGTGGCCGGACTGCGACTCTCCTGCCCTCGAGGATAGCAGGGCGGCGGAGGTGGCGGTCAAGGAGGAGTTGGCTTGGGCCTCACACCTGCCCATCTCGGCCTGCATCGCGCCGTATCCCAAGGGCAGCGCGGTGCCGGCCAACTATGCTCGGGTCTTGAACCAGGCAGTGGCTGGGGGCCTTCAGAAGCAGCTGTGGGTCCACGTGCCGATGGTGCTGGCCGAGGCTGGCGACGAGGAGGTGCCAGAAGGCCAGCAGGACGCTTGGGATCAGTGGAATGTGATTCGAGCGCTAGCGGAGTACAACAGTGCGCTGCACGTGCTGCTGGAGGTGTCGGCCGATCTGCCCTCGAAGCTCTCGCTGAATCGCTGGCTCGGGGAGCCGGTGCGTGCGCTTCTTCTTCCGACCGACATCTTCCTCACCAACAAGGGTGGCTTCCCGACGCTCTCCCAGCGGCACCAGAGCTTCGTGCAGGCGGCGATGGCGCGCGGGATACATATGATCATCGATGGACGGCCCTGCCATCAGAACGCGACTGGGCATCTCACCTACGCGCAGTACCTGCACCACCTCTACGGCAAGCTGACGCCCCCGTCGGAGGCGGAGAAGCACTCGGCGCCATACAACGATTTCCTGCAGGCGCCGCTGCAGCCGCTGCAGGACAATCTCGAGTCGCAGACGTACGAGACGTTCGAGATGGACCCGGTCAAGTACAGCGCGTACGAAGAGGCAGTGGCGCAGGCCCTGGAGAAGCGGCACAATGATGTAGAAAAAGAGGTCGTGCTCATGGTGCTTGGGGCAGGGCGGGGGCCGCTGATCTTTGCGAGCCTCGCTGCGGCCGCGCGAACGGGGCGCAAGCTCCGCATCATTGGGGTAGAGAAGAATCCGAACGCGGTCCTCACCCTGCGCAACCGGGTGATCAGTGACGGCTGGGACAACGTCACGATCGTCAGCGGAGACATGCGGAAACTGAGAGAGAGTGACGAGCGGGCAGACATCGTCGTCTCTGAGCTGCTGGGGAGCTTCGGGGACAACGAGCTGTCTCCGGAATGCTTGGACGGTGCCCAGTGGCTCCTGAAGAATCCGGGCGGCATCAGCATCCCTTGTAAGTACACCTCGTACCTGGCGCCCGTGTCTTCCCAGAAGCTCTGGGACGAGGTGAAAGTACACGAGAAAGCAAAGATGTTCGAGACGGCGTTCGTGGTGAAACCCTTCAACGCTTTCGTCGCGGCGGAGCCCCAGGCGGTGTTCTCCTTCGTGCACCCCAATCCGGACTATCCGGACCGCGTGGACAATACGCGAAGAGAGACGCTGACGTTCTCGATCGACATCGCGACGACGATCCATGGATTCGTTGGATATTTCGACGCGGACCTCTACGAGGACGTGTCGATCTCAATTCTGCCGGCAACGCATTCGCCGGGGATGTTCTCCTGGTTCCCGATCTACTTCCCCATTCGCACTCCGTTCCGTGTGAACGCCGGTGGGCAAGTGGTCCTGCACATCTGGCGGTGCGTGGCACCAACGAAGGTTTGGTACGAGTGGGCGGTTTCGCAGCCGATTGTGACGCCGATCCACAATCCAAACGGTCGATCATACTACATTGGCTTGTAAGAGCGAACGTGCGTCGAAGCCATCTGACCTTCGCAGACGCAAGGAGCGACGGAGACCAGCCACCAGCCGCGAAGAGAAAACCCTCTTTTTTGTTTTCCATCTTGTATTTGTAAGCTTTTGGTCTTGCCCCACTACGCTACCACGACAAGTCACTCTGGCGAAGTAGACACGAAACGTACGACTAGCCCCTCATGCGCAAGCGGCTTCGGGGAAACGGTTTTGCAGGCTGGTGGGCCGCGTACTCCGCGTTCATCGCTTCCACGAAGTACTCCTTGCCGATCAGATCGGATGGCAGTGACACGCCCTTCTCCTGCAGGGACTTGGCAAGCTGCACGATGTACTTCAGCATCGTCTCCTTGACTCTGTCTTCCTCGGTGAAACGGAGCTCGTGGAACGCCAGGATGTCCTCCTTCTCCTCGAGCGTCATCTCGTGTTCGGTCAGGAGCTCCTCCATGTTTTGCATCGTGGACAGCATCTGCTCTGCTTGGTCGTGGAAGCCCGCTACGCGGCTGGACGCCTCGGAGATGTCGCTCGGCCTCACGTCATTGCTCAGCTTCCACTCGTCCAGGCTGTCGGTGAAGGTCTCCAGCACATCGATGTACCTCTCCTTCTCGTCGCCCAGCTTGCGCTGCATGTCGCGCACTTTCTCCTTCTCGCGCGACATGAACTTGATGCGCCGATGATTGTGACTGTCAAGACCAAAAGCGAAAAGACATTACAAGCGAAACTAGAAGAGCGCTCTCCGCTCTCTCACAACCACCACCACCACCACCACCACCACCACCAACGTCACTCTCACGACCATGGCGACGACGAAACTAATAGACACACTGCTTCGATCACGACGGCTGTTTCAGACCCAGAGGGTACCGCTGTGGAAGCGCTCCCATTCCGTCAGCAACACGGTCCCCACATGATCGTGGGTCGTATAGAAGCGTCGGCTCTGAGGCCAAACTCCAAAATGTGCCGCGAAACTTACATGCCCTCCGCCAACAGAACGCCCACCATGATTGAGAGGCCCACGAGCGCTCCGAACAGCACCGTGCGCTTGGACAGCACCACGTTTCTCGTTGGCGAGACCTTCATGTCTCTCGCTTTCCTCCGTCGCGGGCGGAGCAACGGCCTAGGGCTCGTCCGCGCCTCGATGCGGGCTCAACGGAGACGTCTGCGCGCCAAAAGCGTTCCAAGCAACGCCGGGGCGAAGGATGATCATAAGAAGGGGGCTCGTCATGCTCCGAACTGACATGGATCCGGATCGATAGAAGAGTGAAAACAAGAGACTCCGGCCTCCGCCGGTGACGGAAGGAAGAAACGACCGTTACCGTTCAAATCCATCTGTCACGGCGGCGTTGGCTTGTAAGAAGAACGCCGGCGTTGCTGTGCCCCTGGGGCCACAGGACTTGGAAGGTCCCTGCATTTTTCCTTTCCGATCGCTGGTAGATAGGGCGGAAGAGGCGATGGAGATGGAAAGACCGCCCCACTTCAACCTGGAGGACCGCCAAGCAGCCTCGACGTCCACCCCGACCACCGAGTCGGTGTCCAAGGTGTCCGCAGAGGACTCCACGCTGAGCAGTCCTCGCTTTTTCTCCACGACCAGCACCGTGGAGGATGCAGAGACCGAGCGGCAGTTCGCCAAGCTCATGCGGGATCGGTCCGTGCCTCCTGCGGGCGCGGCAGAGCGGAAGGAGGACGAAGAAGAATCGCATCGATCCTTCCGGTTCATTCCGTCCCTCTTGCCAAGGCCGCGGCGGCCTCGACCCGTGCGGCCCCGCAGAGCTACAGAGAGACCTGCAGCTGGGTTGGCATTGGGGCCCGAGGCAGAAGCCGAGTGTGCAGAGCTGGAAGAGGCGGCGACGCAGCTGGCCAGGGGCCTGGCCTTGCAGGCCCGGGAGGAGAGCCTCCTTCCCGACGCATCGCTGGCCGCGTTGGAGGAGCAGGCCATGGAGACGTATCGGAGGAGCCAAGGTGTTGCTGAGCACGTGGAGGCTGAAACCCCAGCGGAGGTGGTGCTCTTGACGTACGAGGATTTCCGAGCGCTGCGGGATGAACTGCCCGGGCCGATGAAAGTTCTTCTCCGAGCGAGAGAGTTCTTGAGGCTTCCGCGCGATAGCAAGGGCCGTGTGTCGTCCCAGGAGGTCTTCCGACGCATTCACAATACCACCTGCAGCATGCGCACGCGAACACAGCTGAAGTACTACGACGCGGAAGGCAAGGGATACCTCCGCGAGCAGGACCTGGAGAACTATCTCTACGACTTCATCGACAACATCCCCAGCCTCGCCAGCATGATCGATAGCTTCCTCCCTTTCTATGTATATACGGCCGTGCGTCGCTTCGTCTTCTTCCTGGACCCGAGGCGAACAGGGAGAATCAGTGTGGCCAAGCTCGCGAACTCCGCGGTGATGGAGGAGTTTTACGAGATCGTGTCCCTCGATGGCGAAGACGAAGTGGAAGGCGCTGCACGGAACTGGTTCAGCCTAGAGAATACCCTGAGGGTGTACAACTCGTACCTCGAGCTTGACGTGGATCAAAACGGCATGCTTTCGAAGAGCGAGTTCAGCAAGTACGGCATGCGCAACCTCGTGCACTTGACGCCGGCCTTCGTGGACGCTCTCTTTGAGGAAGCCCTCACGTACCGAACGGGAGATGCGAGTTCAGGAAAGAGCGAGCACGAGATGGACTACAAGACCTTCCTGGACTTCGTGCTGGCCTTCGAGAATCGGCGTTCTCCACAGTCCATCGCGTTTCTCTTCCGAGTCTTGGACTTCCGACGGAATGGCCACCTTTCGGACTTTGAGCTCTGCTACTTCATCCACGACCTCCTCGAGCTGCTCGCGTCCAAGGGGCAAGTCGTGCCGGAGCGGGAGGATGTCCTCCAGGAGATCTTCGACATGGTGGGGCCCGAGTCACCAGGCTTGCTGACTCTGAAGGATCTTTTGCGCTGCCGCGTGGGGCACCTGGTCTTGTCCATCCTGATCGATGTCCAGGGCTTCATTCTTTATGACAACAGGTGAGCATGCGCCATCCGCTTCTTGATGCCAACCGAAGGGCCGTATGAAGACACATGTGTGGAGACGAACGTCCGTTCCGTGGTCCGCTCAAGTACAGTATCGTTTGTAATTTTACCAGTCAGACGGGTCCCCTCCCTTCCGGCCTTCTGCTTTTTCGCGCAGCGCGCACGCAATCAGAGCTAACGTCTTGGTCTCATCGGACAGGGAGAGCCTGGCGGGAGGCCTGGAGGACGGGATCGGGGACGAGCGAGGGCCAGACAGATACGACCCGCTCTGATGAGCGGAATGCAAGGTTGTGCAAGAAGCTCTTCCCCAAGACCAAGGCAGCAAGCTGCAAGGAAGCTCTTCATGATCTAAAGGGATGCGGATCCATCTCATCCATGTCATCATCGTCAAAGTCATAAAAGTCCTCCTCGTCGTCGTCGTCGTCTTCGTCGTCGTCAAGCCCCACTTCACCTCGCTCGTCGTCGTCGTCTTCCGCCAGCAGCGGCGTGTCTGACACATCTCGGAGAACTGCACCTGCACACACGCCCTGTATGATCGACCAAACAAGCCTCACGCCTTCTCCAGTCACTACCGAAGCTGGGATGGGCAGATTGTCCGGCAACTCCATGCCTTCTCGGATGGCCTTCAAGTTCCTCTCCACCTCGCCTTTCTTCAACTTGTCCACCTTGGTCGCCACCACCACATACGGCACATCCAGCTCCTCGAACGCGGCGGCGAGGTCGGCGTCCGAGTCCTGGGCATCCCGGCGAGAATCCACGAGGAGCACGGCAAGCTGAAGCTGCCGTCGCCCCTCGAAGTACCTTCGCAAGGACCTGGAGATCGTGCGCTGGCGGCCCTTGGCCAGCTTGGCGTAGCCGTAGCCCGGCAGATCCGCAAAGACGCAGAGCGGCTTCCCAGCCTTGTTGGCCACCTGGAACAGATTGATCTGGCGGGTCCTGCCGGGCGTCTTGCTCACGATGGCCACGGCCTTGTTGCCCCCCTCCAATGCGTTGAGGAAGCTGGATTTCCCCACGTTGCTTCTCCCGATGAACGCCACCTCGGGGACCTCCGTGCTGGGCAGGTCCGTGGCGAAGCCGCCAAGGAACGACACGTCTTTCCGCTCATCCAAGCTGAAGTCCGTGGGACGCAGCTCGGCCAGGCCGGCGGCGGGGCCAAAAGGCCGGCCAGGATCTGCCTGTGGAGCCCCGAAGCCCACCGTCTCGATGGCCAAGGGCTCCTCAGAGGGCTTGGGCGGCTTGGAGGCCCTCGGAGGGCCCTTCCCTCGGCCCTTACCCGGCTGCCGCCCGGCTTTTCCTCTGCCCCCGCGGCCTCCTCTCTTGGCAGCGAGGCGGAAGGGGCCACCGGCGGTGCCGACTTGCCGCTGGCCGGCTCCCCACGGCGCCGGGGTGAAGGCCGTGACGGCAGAGACCAGCAGAAGAATCACATGGGGAAGGCGCATGTGCTCAGCGAGGCCTGGCGATGTGCGACGCTGGCCTTTGGTGACGGCTTTCTAAGGGATGCGGACAGAGACGATGGCGCTTCAACGAAGCGGATGGCACGACATGACATAGGCAACGTTGGTTGAGGGGGTTCACGAGCATCTGTACACTACCTACACCTACACGAAGGACGGCATCGAGCGGGAGCGCACTCGCTCCCGCGAGAGGCCCTCGTCGGAGCTCTTGTCTGCCGCGTGGAAGTGCCGCGGCAGCTGGAGCAGCCTTCCCTTCTCTCCATTCCTAGCGCTTCCGTTGTCTCGGTCGGACTCGTCCGTGCCCGAGAGCCACTTCTGCAGGCGATCCCTGGAGCTGGGGTGGGAGTCCTTGAGGTAGCCGCTCTTCCTTTGCTTCCTGCGATACCGGCGGCGCTCGCCGCGTTGCACGTCCTTGTGGGCGGGGTTCTTGCCATTCACTCTATTGAAAAAATCGTTCAGCTTCACCCAGTCCTCCTTCTCCCAGTCCTCCTTCTCATCATTGTCCAGGGCGCTCACGGAAGGGAAGAGGTTCCGCCTCGACACCGCTCGCTCGAGCGCCATCGATATCAGGGCGAGGCAGACGTGCGTCTTGTCGTACCGATCCAAGGCCGGGAACGCATTCCAGGCTGGGCCATAGTGGTCCATGTCCATCAGCCAGACCACGGGAGCGCCCGGCAAGACCGCATCCCGCATGGCGACGCAGCCGTCGGTGGCGCCAAGGTCATCCCCGTAGCGATAGCGCATGTACTCGACGACCGGCGACAGCATGGCCTGCGGCTGATGCGTTGCACAGGTCGCGAGGCAGATGGTCGGCACGCCGGTCCAAACCGGCTGCGGCCATCTCTGAAAGAACTCGCGCCTCTTCTGGTAGCTCAGGTCAAAAACGGCGTCGCGACTGCCGGCCAGTATCCGCTCGATCCCCATGGCGACCGCGGCCTTCTGGTACTTGGTGCAGGAGATGTCATTCGCGAGCCACGACCCGCCGTGCGGGCCTTGGGCGGAGACGAACGCCGCGATGTGCTCCATGGTCTCCGGATACATCACAAAGCAGGCCGCGGCATCCACCGCGCCTTTCGAGTGGCCGTAGATGGCGATCTTCCTCCTGCCGCGGATTCGCCCCTGGCGCCTCGTCGCTTCCGCGCTGCTCCTGAGCTTCTCCGGCGTGGCCTCTCCGGTGTTCTCCAGGTGCCACAAGCACCGCTGCCTGTCGCTCTCATCGTTCGGGTCTCCTCCGCTGGCGATGCAGAGGATCTCCATGCGGAGCATCTTGGCGTTCTCGTCGACGCCGCTGTCGGTGTCCAGCCGCGACACGTGGACGTCGAAGCCCAGGCGCTCCAGTCCGTAGCGCAGGCTCGTGAAATACAGAGGGTACCACTTTGTCAGCAGCCCCGGCACCAGCAGGATGCTGATGCCGTCCCATCCGCCGCGGCACGGAGGCACGCCCAGCGCGTTCACCAGCTGGGCGCGGCTGAGCTTGGGTCGCCGGGCCAGCCCAATGCTCCACAGGATCTTTTGCAGAAACCCGGTGGCCGTCGCGGTCTCCTGCCGAAGCAGCTCAATGCGGGTGTGGAACTCATCCGTCACATCTGGCGTGGCGCGACGTAGCTCGGAAGGGGCACTGTGGATCAGCCAGCCGATGTCGTCGTCACTGAAGGTCTTCAGGTGCTCGCTCCGCTGCGCCCAATTGTGCAGATCGGTCCCCAGGCTCTCGAGCGCCTGGTTCAGGATGCTGGCGGTCGTGCTGCTGCCCGTCTTCTCCCGCCGCCTCCGAATCGCCAAGGCCCGCATGTACGCCATGACCATGATCAGCCCGACCACCACCAGGAAGCTCGTGCCCGGCACCAGCAGTATCCCCCGCAGGCTCCTGAGCGCCTTGCGCAGACGAGCCCGGATCGTTCCCCTCGGCAGCAGCAGGACATGGTGCAAGATCACGTTGCACGCCTGCGAGCCCAAGGCCAGACCGAGGCCGAGGCGGCCGAAACCGAGGAGCTTGGCCAAGCCCAGCTCTCCCAAGGACGGCGGCGGAGGCATGTTGTTGGCCAAGGCGAAGAGCGAGTGGGAGGAAAGCCGCCGCATCAGACTTCGCTCGGGCGGAAAAGGGGCTTTTGGGACCTGTTCCTCCTCCCCAGCCCTCTCAGCTCCGCCGCTTCTCCGGTGATTGCAGCACGCCAGGCCCAAAGACGTCTCGGGGTCTGTCAAAACGAAGTTCTCCACCACCTTCGGAGCGGCAGCGCCACCCAGTGCCATCGCAGAAGCTTCCCGAGCCCCGGAAACATGCTTCAGCGCGCGTTCGAGCGCCACCGCCGCCCCGAAAGCGCACAGCGCCGAGGTCTTGCCACCGCTTTGGAAGAGGCGCAGCAAGGCTTCCACGTCGATCTGCGCCATCGTGAACTCACCGCCGGCGCTCTCCATCCGAACTGAGTGCCAGCGCGCGCGTTCACATGGGACATGAACTCGTGCACGCGACGAGAGGCGGAGCGGCGCCTGAAGACGGAAGATAACGAGAGGGTTCGCAAGCGCGGCACGTCTTCCGGATGGGTACCCGGGTACTCTTGGAGAGCTTCTTCCATTTCTATTTGCGCAAGGCACGGCTCGATAAAGCGGGGATGAAACGTCTACAGGTGCTTTTCGGCAGCTTTCGACTTTCGACTTTCGGCGTTCGCCTCGCCTGAGCTGCTGAGGAATTCAGTCAGCTGATATGATCGCGGTTTGGGGCGGCGAGCATTGCAGATTTCTCAAAATTATCGAAAAACGGACTATTTTTCACATGTTATCGAAAAAATGGAAGATCGAAAGGAATGGAAATGCTAGCCGCGCAGGTGCACCAATCAAGATCGAATGAAAATACAGATCCTGCAGAGAAGCCCCTGCGATTGGCGCACCCGAAGCTGAAGCGCCCTTTCCAAAGAAAATCTGTTAGGAGTAGTGGTTGAGAACCCGGAGAAGTATTCTTTCAAACTCCCAATTGCTCAAAGTCAACCCCTCCCGCAGCAGGCCGTTCCGCAGCAAAACCTTGTGCGCTTTTCGCGCCAAAACGCTCCCCGAGAACTCGTGCGATTTTTGAAACCATCTCGAGAGAGCGCTCCTGAGCGATGCAAAAGTTCTCGCGCGTTGCGCTCGCGCTGCGCGCGCTGCAGCACCACGTGCTACGCCCGCAGGTAACGTGCGGCTGCTGACCCGGCCGCCGACAGGGACGTCGGCCGCGGTTGAGAGAGAGACCGATGGAGCGTCTTTCGCCCCTGTGGCGTCTGGTGTCCCTTCTAGACTGTGAGCCGCGTTGTAGGCCTAAAGAGTGGTGGGGCTGGGAGAGACGAGCAAGGCAAAGGGAGCTCCGAACAAGTGGACCTCGTTCCTTCTGGACCGTCAACTTCAGCCACCCTTCGCTAACTTGCATGCACGCGCTGTTCTTCGCTGCGGTTGCAGGCACGGTACCTCTCGGCCTTCAAGGACGCCTACGCGCAGCATGTGGAAGAACGCGCGCAGATGGGAGTCGTGCCGGAGCCGCTCAAGGCGGCGCAGGTCGCCGAACTGGTGGAACTTCTGAAGGCGCCCCCGGCGGGAGAAGAGGAGTTTTTGCTGGATCTGCTGAAGAGCAGGGTGCCGCCAGGTGTGGATGAGGCCGCGTACGTCAAGGCGGGGTTCCTCGCGGCTGTGGCCAAGGGCGAGGCCACCTCTCCCCTCGTCGACCGCAACGAAGCCGTGGAGCTCCTTGGCACGATGCAGGGCGGCTACAACGTCGAGCCTCTCATTGATGCGCTGGACGATCCCGACCTTGCCCCCGTGGCGGAGAAAGCGCTCTGCAAGACGCTGCTTGTTTTCGATGCGTTCAATGACGTCGATGAAAAGGCCAAGGCCGGCAACGCGCACGCAAAGGCGGTCATGCAGTCCTGGGCAGACGCGGGCTGGTTCCTGTCAAAGCCCGAGGTTCCGGAGAAGATCACGGTCACAGTCTTCAAGGTGCCGGGAGAGACCAACACGGATGACCTCAGCCCTGCCCCGGATGCCTGGTCTCGCCCTGATATTCCCCTGCACGCCACGGTAAGGCATCCTCCAGCCTGAACCTTGCCGTTCCGTTTGGAACCTCGTCCTTAAGTTTGGAACCTCGTCCTTCACCCCTCCACCAACCCCGCCCCATCTCTTCGGTCGCGCTTCGTAATCTTGTAACCCCTTGCTGACATGTCGATTTCCACTCCAGGCGATGCTCAAGAACGCGCGAGACGGCATCACGCCGGACGACGACGGGAACATCGGTCCGATCGCGACGATCAACGAGCTCAAGGAGAAGGGCTTCCCGCTTGCCTACGTCGGCGATGTGGTCGGAACCGGCTCCAGCCGCAAGTCGGCAACGAACTCCATCCTCTGGTACTTCGGCGACGACATTCCTTTCGTCCCGAACAAGCGCTTCGGCAGCGTCTGCATCGGCTCCAAGATTGCCCCGATTTTCTACAACACCATGGAGGACTCCGGCGCCCTGCCCATCGAGATGCCCGTCGGCGACCTCAGCATGGGCGACGTCATCGACATCTACCCGTACGAGGGCAAGGTCTGCAAGCAAGGCACCGACGAGGTCGTGACCGAGTTCAAGCTGAAGACGGACGTCCTCCTGGACGAGGTCCGGGCAGGCGGGCGCATCCCGCTCATCATCGGCCGTGCCTTGACGGCGAGGGCCCGCGAGAGCCTCGGCCTGGAGCCGACGGACGTGTTCCGCCAGCCGTTCGTGGTGGACGAGGCCGTCGATGGCTTCACCTCGGCGCAGAAGATGGTGGGCCGCGCCTGCGGCCTCCCGGAGGGGCAAGGAGTCCTGCCGGGCTCCTACTGCGAGCCCCTGATGACGACCGTTGGGTCTCAGGACACGACGGGGCCCATGACTCGCGACGAGCTCAAGGACCTGGCCTGCCTCGGGTTCCAGTCCGATCTGGTCATGCAGTCCTTCTGCCACACCGCTGCGTACCCGAAGCCCGTGGACGTCGTCACGCACCACACGCTTCCGGACTTCATCCGGACCCGTGGCGGCATTTCGCTCAAGCCAGGAGACGGCATCATTCACTCGTGGCTCAACCGCATGCTGCTTCCGGACACGGTGGGCACCGGCGGCGACTCGCACACGCGCTTCCCCATCGGCATCAGCTTCCCGGCGGGCTCCGGACTTGTGGCGTTCGCGGCCGCCACGGGCGTCATGCCTCTGGACATGCCCGAGAGCGTGCTGGTCCGCTTCACGGGAGAGATGCAGCCGGGCATCACCCTGCGCGACCTGGTGCACGCGATTCCCTACTATGCCAAGCAGGCTGGTCTGCTGACGGTGGAGAAGCAGAACAAGATCAACTGCTTCTCCGGACGGATCTTGGAGATCGAAGGGCTGCCGCACCTGACCTGCGAGCAGGCCTTTGAGCTGAGCGACGCCTCCGCGGAGCGAAGCGCGGCCGGCTGCACCATCGAGCTGAGCGAGGACTCGGTCATGGAGTACCTTCAGTCGAACGTGGTCATGCTGAAGTGGATGATCGCCCAGGGATACGGAGATGCGCGCACGATTGAGCGCCGCATCGCGAAGATGGAAGCGTGGATGCAGAGCCCCTCGCTCATCCGCGCCGACGCGAATGCCAAGTACGCGGAGGAGATCCACATCGACCTGAACGAGCTCAAGGAGCCCGTGCTCTGCGCCCCCAACGACCCCGACGACGCGCGCCTGCTCAGCGAGGTGCAGGGCGACAAGATCGACGAGGTCTTCATCGGCTCGTGCATGACCAACATCGGGCACTTCCGCGCCGCCGGCAAGCTGCTCAAGAGCTACGCGACCTCGGAGCTGGACACCCGGCTGTGGATCGTGCCCCCGACGCGGATGGATGAGGCTCAGCTCACCGCCGAGGGCTACTACTCGATCTTCGGCAAGGCAGGAGCGCGCACGGAGATGCCCGGGTGCAGCTTGTGCATGGGCAACCAGGCCCGCGTGCGGGATCTCTCCACGGTCGTGTCGACCTCCACGCGCAACTTCCCGAATCGCCTCGGCCGTGGCGCGAACGTCTACCTCGCCTCGGCAGAACTAGCCGCCGTTGCAGCCGTGGAAGGCACGCTGCCGAGCGTAGAGAAGTACCTCGAGTACATGAAGGAGATCGACACGACGGCGAAGGACACGTACAGATATCTCAACTTCCACCTCATGGACGAGTATCTGGAGGCCGCCGGCAAGGTGGAGATGTCCGAGGACTACTATCCGACGCTTCAGAAGGAGGTCGAGAAGCTCAAGGCGCAAGCATCGTAGCTTTCGTGCCGCTGGGTGAAGCTAGCGTCACAGCGATTTGTGTAGCACACTTTTTTTTTCCCCCATTGCAGGATTGGACACCTTCCTCGGCTTCTCGGAATGTGATTGTGATGAAGCTTGGGTGTGTTTGGGATGGTCAAAGCAAAGGATAATGAAGGCCCCTTGGTATCCTCTCTTGCTGTTGTTGTTGTTGTTGTTGTTGCTGTTGTTGTTGCTGGTGGTGTTTGTCGTTTGTGTTTGTGTCGGCAACTCGTCGGTCCCTCGAGTTGTTCCCGCCAACCTTGTCCCAGGTAACATCCAACGCACACTCGACTTGGCTGGGCTGAGCTCGGCTTGGCTTGGTTTGGCTAAGGCTGGGCTGGGTTTGGCTAGGGCTGGGCTGGGCTTGGCCTGGCCTCTACGAAAGAGAACTAGTCTTCACAAGTAGCCAACGAAGGTCAAACGAGCGCTGTCGGACAAAGGAAATGCTGCACACAACACCCTCTCTCGTCCCTCTGCCTGAAGCTTGAGGAGCTCAAATGCGACCCGTTGATCTGCCTTCCTCGCTCATTCCTTTGCAAAATAAGCCACCATCCTGTCTTCTCGAAAACCAATGATTTCGCCAGTATTCTTGAAGGAGCCTGTTTTATCCAATGAAGCACCGCACCAGCTCCTTTTCTCATGCTATCATCCAATCCCATGCCGCAGCTGACCTGAACCTCAACTCCGCAGCGGCACCGAAGATCAGCTGATGCGCTTTGTTCTCCTCTGGCGCTCTCTTCAGTTTCGCCGCTTTTTGGCGACAAGTTTCCCTTAAAAATGCGCGCTTTCTTCCTCATATCCCTCCTCGTAGCCCTTGGGAGCTCAGCGGCATGGAGACCGCTGACGCGCGGCCGTGTGCGGACTCAGATGAGCATGCGGAGCGACGAGCCGGAGGGTCTAAGGCCCAAGACACGCGTCCGCTTGACCCCTCCTGATGTCATGGAGCCGATGGTACTGCCACCTGGGCCTCGTGAGGTCTTGAAAGGGAACTGACGAGTGAAGTCGTGATGTGCAGGTCCGAGAGAGCCGAGAAGTGACCGACAAGCGCATTGAGAAGGCGGCACTGGAGTTGCAATGGCAGCTGTCCAGC
>JAAMXY010000686.1:4152-15200 GCA_019677205.1 Pinguiococcus pyrenoidosus | reverse complement strand
ACGCTGTGCATGTGGGGCCACAGTTGCAAGATTTGCAGGGCTGCAGGTGTGAGCGGTGCCATGGGACAGGCCATGAGACGTGCCCGGTGAGTCCTTCTGGGGACGGCGGCAGCCTTCTGGCGAAGGCGCTAAGACCTCCCCCAAAATCGAACTGCATTGTGGCGTTCGCAGGTCTGCAAGGGAACCGGGATCATTGTTAGCGCGGAGTTTGGGAGAAAATTTTGTAGCCACTGCAGAGGTAAAGGACCCGCTTAGGCATCCCTCGCTGTGCAGGGGCAATTGTGCGTGTGTGTGTGTGTTTTTTTTGTTTATTTGACACACGTTCTTTCATGTTGCCAGGGAATGGGAAGTACACCTGCAGCGTCTGCCACGGTACTGGAAGCATTGCCACGTGGATGCCGCAGGGCTGAGGCACCTGCAGTGTCTTCCCAGAAGTAGAAACGACGCTGCTTGCCATGCTCGAAACAGGGTTGTTGAAAGCCGCGGCCGCGGCTGTGCCTGTAAAGGAAGGTCTCACACGCGCGTGACCAGCAGCGAAATGAAGAGGGAAAGAGCGAAATTGTATCCTTGCGTCGCGCTGAGTCACGAGCTCTTGCAGCGGCGGCCTTCTCCGCTGGGAAAACGAGAACGGGAACGACAGAGAAGACACGTTGAGATCTCCGTCCCGCCGGGAAGCGTGCGGCTGCTGCGAGAATCAGCGATAGAAGGCGGCGCCCCCTGCGTAGCCTGAGTTTGACGATCCACCCGCCCCGGAGCCACCTTGTGCACGATTGTTGGCCTGCACATTGCTCAGCGCGCGCTGCAACAGCTCGACTGCGTTCAGGTTGGCGCCGCCGGGGTTGGCCTGGAAGGTGCTTTGAGCGGCGGGTTGATACGATGCCGAGGGCTGAGCAGTCACAGACGTCGATCCGGCGACAGCTTGAGGACTGGCAGACGTTCGCACAAAGCTCGAGGCGGGGTCATACAACGCCGCACTGGCGGCCGGCCGAGCGTGCACCTTCGCACCGCTTGGCGCACTCGCATTCGCACTCGCAGGCACGCCACCACCGCTTCCCAAGGACGCAAGCAGCGTTTGTATCACCGATGGATTCAGATTGGTCATGTTCAAGTTCGACAGGTTGAGGTTGGCGCCCACCAGCCCTGCCGCAGGGTTCGCGGCGCTCGCTTGCGCGGGATTCGCCTGGGCGATTGCTGCGCTGAGTGCTTGGCTGACACTGCCGGCCGGGTGAGGCTGGTGCACCGCCCCGACGCTTCGAGAAGGGTCCAGAGCAGGGCTGCTGTTGGAGACCGCGGGGCGCACATTGGGGTTCGCCGACGACGCATTCGGGTTGGCATTCTTCAGGAGGGACTGGATGCTGCTGTTCAAGGTCTGAAGCGCTTGGATGTTCTGCAGAAGAGATGCTGCGGCATTCGGAGCTTGTGCGTTGGGCTGGGCGGCCACCGGTGCGCCTGCCGCGCCCCTCTGGTTCCACTGCAAGGCCGGCTGAGCTGCTCTGGGGCCAGGTTGCTGCTGCATCGGCTGCGGCTGCATCGGCTGCGAGGGTGCGTACTTGGACGGGGCGGCGTCATACCGCCCGTAGCGAGATCGCTTCCCACCGGGGCCATCCTCGGGCAGATCGTATCGCCGCTTCCTGTCACTCCCCACGCCCGAGGGAGCGTACGGCGCCGAGGCCGTGGGGCCGTACCGTGCCATGTCCGGTTCATTCCCGCGGGAGGCAGACTCCGCGGCGAGTCTCCGGGCGCCGCCATGCGCTTGCGGATTTCGGACGGGCTTGGGATTGTTCCGTGCGAGGACGACGCGAATCTGCTTGTCCCGCAGGAAAGCTCCATTCATGCGCTCGATGGCGCGATGCGCGTCGTCGGGCCTTTCAAACTGGACGAATGCATAGTCCTTCCGCCTCCCCGTCGTGAGCTCGTTGCTGAGGCGAACGTCCATCACCCGGCCGCAGGTACTGAAGATGATCCGGAGCTCGTCATGCGTGCATCCGTGCGGAGTGTTCGAGACATGGACGGTGGTTCCTGCCAGGGCGGGTGCCGCCATGCCCGGTGCGCCTCGTCCGCCGTCCCGCGGCGCGGACATCCCGGCCGGCTGTGGTGGTCTGTGGCCGCTGCGCAGCCGCTCCTTCTCGCGCTGGCGTTCCTGCCACTCCAGATGCAGTTGCGTACCTCTGTATTTCGGGGCGGCCTTGCCGAATTCCGCCTTGGCTCTGCGCGCGCAATCGTGGTCTTTGAAGTCGACGAGAATCATGTCCGGTGGGTAGCCATCGGGGTAGATGTCCACCTTTGTGATCTCCTTGGCGACACGGGGGGGCCAGAGATTGCGCGCATGCTCCTCAATCTCCCTGGGTTGGACCCACGTTGGGTAGCCTCGGAGGCTGAGAGTGTAGCTGTCTTCTGCGATGCGGACGCCGAGTTCCCGACCCTGGAAGTTGGAGCGATTCAGTGTCTGCGCGGCAAGCGTCGCCGCATTCGGGTCTGCAAAGCGAACGAAGCCGAAGCCCTTCGGAACTTTCCGGTTATCCCGAATAAGGCGAATTTCCTCGATCGTGCCGAAGCTTCTACACAGCGTCTCTAGGTCCTTCTCCTGAACGCCGCGGAACAGACCGCCGATGAAGATCTCGCAGCCCATCCTCCGGCTGCGGCTGATCTCCTCGCTGCGGAGCTCCGCCTTGCTCTTCGTGAAGTCATGGGTGTTCGCATGGGTGTTCGCGTGGGCGGGATCCTGACTCGGGCTGTCCGGCTTGGCGCCGCCGCCGTCCCTCCTCCTTCGGATGGGGATGACCCCATCCTTGGCTTGCCGGCCGAACTCGTCGACAGCCTCCGCCACCTCCATTTTCTCATCTTCCGGCTTCGCTTCCTCAGCGTCACCCGTTCGATCTTCCACAAACTCGAGTGCGGCCCCTTCCGGAGCGTCGCTGGCCTTCTCCTTCGCCTCGCTGGCCTTCTCCTCCGCCTCGTTGGGCTTCTCCTCCGCCTCGTTGGGCTTCTCCTGCGCCTCGTTGGGCTTCTCCTCCGCCTCGTTGGGCCTCTCCTCCGCCTCGTTGGGCTTCTCCTGCGCCTCGGCGTCCATAGGTTCCCCTTCGCCATCTCCATTCTTCGTGGCTTCATCCTTTGCAGACTCCTCTTGTGCAGGCTCGGGTTCTTCCGATTTCTCGTTGACCGATTCCTCGTTGACCGGTTCCTCCTTGACCGCTTCAGGCTTCTGCGCCTCGGCTGCTGCGGGCTTGTCCGCTGGGGCCTCTTTGCCACTTTCCTCCTCTCCGTTATCCTCCTCCTTCTTCGCCACCGTGGCGGCCATCGCGGCTTCTCCCGAAGCAGGATCTTCTGCCGCTTCCGCCTCGTTGGCTTCTTCCGTCCTCGGCTCTCGCGAAGTCGCTTCTGGCGCCTGCGCTGCCGGAGCTGCAGCTGCTGGCGTCTCTTGCTCCTTCTTGAGCGGCTCTTCGGCCTTGGGCGTGCCCTTCTTGGCCTTGGTGGAGGCGTTGTTCATGTCGTTGGCGGAGTAGAACTCCTTGATGAGACTGAAGCTCGATTCGTCTTCGGAGTCGCCCTCGTCCGCCAGATCTGCCGCCTCCTCCGCCTCGTCTTTCTCCTTTTCCAGGGGGTCCTTGACGACTCCCTGGTCCAGGCTGAAGAGCCAGTTCTTTAGGCGCTCCACCAGGTCCGCTTTGCGCCCATCGGTGAGCAGCCCGCGCGGCTTCATCTCCGCCTTCAGCTGAGCGACCGTGAAGCGATTAAGCTTGCTCGTTTCGCGCGGCAGCTCGCTGGTCTTCTTCATCTTTGCCGCGCGCGTCTGCTTCTCAAGGACTCTGGTGAGGCGGATCAAGCGCAAAAGAGCCGCTGCCTGAAGGCGGGCGCCGGGAACGGAGAGGATTCGCGCGGCATACGAACGATAAATTTGGAGCCTCTCAGATCTCAGCTCTCAGCCCTCAGCCCTCAGCTCACAGCTCTCGATTTGGCTTCGCCTATTTTAATATATAATATTAAATTTTACCACAGCTATATTATTATTCCATATCGAACCTAAATGCTAAAAAATATGCTAAAAAATATCCCGAAACCTATAGAAACGGCGAAAAGCATGCTAAACCAATCACAAAAGGAGCGAAAAATTCTGAGGATTCTGAGGATTCTGAGCTAGGAATGCTGAAAATTGGAGACGCGAATTCCCTGCGTGGACACCTGACGCCGAGAAAGTGAGGTGGACAGGCACTGATATTCGTGGCGGTGGCAGCCCCGATAAAGCTTGGCATCGCCCGGTGGAAGGCATTTGCCGGCCTTGTCACCCTTATTCTGACCAAAATCACCCGAATTCTGCTCTCCGCAACATGCTTGTCCCGCGCACGTCGGCCATAATCGCGACCCGAGGACGCACCTTTCCACCCTTCGTTCCTGAGACTCCATCCAATGATGCTGCGCCTCGCCCGGCCCCGGACTTCTGCGGCTGTTTCGCGGTTTCGAACCCGTGATGGCTCGCCAATCGCGCCTGCAGTGGGCCAATGAACTGCCTCCCTCCGCGCGCGGCTGTAACACGGCCACGGCCGGGCAGTTTCGACGCCTGCGGAGCCAATGGCATCGCTCCGAGGGCCTCAGAACGTCGCGGTTCGTGCAAGCCTTATGCGCCGCGACTTTGGCCCCAGCAGCGCGGGTGATGTGGCCCTTTGGCCAAGCGTCTCAACCCCGCAGCCGCGCCACCGCGTTGCCAGAAGCCCGCAGCCCGTGGACGCCGACAGCATGTGCCTCAGCGAGGAGACCAAGAACGCGGCTGAGCCGCCTGCGAAAGGGCGCTACAGCGCCAAGCCGCGGCCGGATGACCTGCCCAGTGCGGCCGAGCTGCGCAAAGCCATCCCAAAGGTACGGTTCAGCTCGAGCTTCAAGTTCTGCGCCGCCCGGAAGCACGCTCACGCCGCCGTTTGCCGCTTTGGCGCCCCTGTAGCACTGCTTCAACAAGAGCCTGCTGTACAGCGGCCTGTACCTGCTGCGGGACATGGGCACGGCCGCGGCGCTGATGTACGCATTCGCCCAACTGATCCAGTCGCAGACGTGGCAGGACGCGTCTCTGGTGGCCAAGGTGGGTGCCACGCTGCCCTGGACCCGCAGCGCCCTTACGGTTGCAAGGGCAAAGCGAGATGCGCGGCGGAGCCGCGGAAGGACGCCGAGGAACTGACGGGAAGTGCCTTGGATTCGCCCAGATTGCAACTACAACTGTCTACTGGCTCGTGGAGGGCTTCATCATGTGGTGCATCTTCGTGGTCGGGCATGACTGCGGCCACGGCAGCTTCTCCAAGTACGTGCTTTACCGCCAAGACCGATGCATCGGCGGCGAACTTCGGCAACCGAGCTGACGATACGTGGCGCCACGCGTCTCCCTCTTCCTCTTCCTCTTTTGCAGCTACACCTGGGTGAACGACCTCTGCGGGCACATCACCCACGCGAGCATCCTGGTGCCGTACTGGCCGTGGGCGCGCTCGCACCACATGCACCACTCCTACCACAACAACGGAGGCAACCCGGGACCTGTGAAGGACATGTCGCATGCGTGGTACCACCCGGACTACAGGGAGCGCGAGACCGACTTCTACGCCAGGATGTTCGAGCCGGTGCGGGACCTGCTCCCGTTCATCGGGTGGTTCTTCTACGTCCTGTTCGCAGAAGGGGGGCACTTCACGCCGTTCTCCGGGCCGCTGTGGGAAGGGGCTAGCCTCGTGGTGCGTGCCAAGGCCCTCGTCTCGACGGCCTCCTGCACGGCCATGGCGTACGGCGTGGTGCGTGCCTTCGAGTACGACGCCGGGCGCATTGGCCTGGTCTACCTCGGGCCGTGGGTCATCTTCAGCTGGTGGCTCTTCACGGTGACCTACCTGCAGCACCACCACCCGGAGTCGGTGGTGTACGACGACGGCGCGTGGTCCTTCGTCAAGGGCGCCTTCGAGACGGTGGATCGCAAGTACGGCATGGGCATTGACAACCTGCACCACAACATCACCGACGGCCACGTGGCGCACCACCTGTTCTTCACGAAGATCCCGCACTACCACCTGCTAGAGGCCACCGAGGCCATCAAGGGCGAGCTCAAGCGCCGCGGCTGCGAGGAGTGGTATCTCTACCGGGACAACTCCCTCTTCGGCGGCAACTGGTACGTCACGGAGGTGTGGCGCCAGATCCACAACCACTACTTCTTGGCGAATACATGGGTCAAAGCCGACGGAAAGATCGAGTAGGAATGAGGTACCGCTTGCATTGAAAGCAGTGGCCGTGCTTTATTCTGCGTGAATCCCTTGTCATGAAAATGCGTACGAAGCGCCCTCGAATGTCATGTGTAAAGCGTTCCCTGCATGTAAACCAGTGAGTGTAGGTCATTCATCTTTCCATTGGACGAAGAGTGATTGGATCCTTTGGGGCGCGGATGCTCCAGAAAGCCAGCCCTTGCTTTGCCTAGCCTTGCCTAGCCTTGCCTTGCCTTGCCTGGCCTTGCCTAGCCTAGCCTTGCCTTGCCTCGCCTTGCCTCGCCTTGCCTTGCCTTGCCTTGCCCTGCCTACGCCACCCACAGTCCAGAATCTATACAACGCTGCAGCGTGCTCTGCGCCTCTTCCATGGGCATGGCCTCCAGGGCCGCCTTGAGCTTCTCCGTGTCGCGGGACTCGAAGGCTTCCTGCAGCGCCGGGCTTAGGCTGTCGAAGACCTCCACGGGATCCAAGCCTCCCGGGCCGAGGCGCTCTTCGCGGCTGAGCTCTCCCAGAGGAACGGCCTCCGTCTCTCCGGCCGCCGCCATCTCCTTTCGCTTCTCCACGGCGCGCTTCTGGATGCGCTCGACGAAGCCTTGCGTCTGCTTCATGAACTCCATGAAGTGCTGACCCTCGCGCATCTTGACGAAGAAGGCGTCCAAGATGTCCCGAGGATGCCGATTCATGGACTTTGCGAGCTCTGCGATATTGCTCAGGATCTGCGACTGCCGCGCGCAGAGGCGCATGCGAGAATGGTTGCCGTTCATCTCGTCCTCGAGGCAGCTCAGCAGAAGGTAGCTCGAGGCATGCTCCTTGAGCAGGATCGTCGGGTGATCCCTGAGCAGCTGCTGGGTCTTCTCCACGCTCTCGGTGTCGATAAACGTCTCGAGCAGAGACTCGTGAGCCTCCACGAAGCTGGTGTAGCCTTCCAGTTCCTCTCCCTCGGTCGCTGGACCGGCAGCCGCGGCCGCCCGAGCAGACGATTCAGTCGGCGTTCTCTGGGTGGCAGCATCGGAAGCGCTTGCCGCAGGCGTTCCTCTGGGCTTCGCGGCGGCCTTCTTCGTCGAGGCTTCCCCTGCCGTCGACGTGGCCGTCGAGGCCGAGGAAGCAGCGGGTGCCTGGTTGGTGCCCCTGGCCTGCTTCAGGATCCGCTTGGGTGCACCCGCGCCGGTCTCGCCCACTTCCGCGCTGGCACTGATGGTCGTCGTCTCCTCCACCGTGTGGCACATGTTCTCCCAGTTCCACTTGCGGTTCTTCTCCATGTGCTCCAGGCGATCGCTCCTCTCCTTGTTCAGCTCCAGCAGCTGCTGCTTCTCCGCTTGCATGGCATCCGGATCCTCGTCTACCTCCTCGGCGCGGCCGTCCTCGACGAGCTTGAGATTGGCATCGATCTCCGCGATGCGGATGTCGGCCAAGCGGTTCGCCTCCAAGAGGTTCTTCTTCTCCTGCTCTTCCCGCTCTTCGCGTTCTACGCGGGTGCGATGCTGGATTTCCAGGGCACATGGCGTCAGTGTACGCAAGTCCACTTCACCACAGCCTCCACAGCCTCCACAGCCTCCACAATGAGCCATACCTTCAAGCGGAACCAGCTCTCCTTGTCGATGTTGGGGTGCAGGTCGCTTTCGTCGTCGCTAAGCTGCGCAGGACGGGAGGTTAGCAACCGCTGGGGACAGAGACGAAGCGCCGCACGATCCGCACCTCGATATTGTCCCACTTCGAGTAGTCGAAGGGCTTCGCCATGATGAGCACGATGGGAGAAGCGGACAAAAGGAAGCTTTGGAGGTGAGCGAAGACCAGAAGGCGTTCAAAGAGGCGCCCGAGACAGCAGCCGCTGTGTCCAAGTTCCAGAAATGCACCTATCCTGGCATGTCATAGCTTCTGTAATCATCGAAAGGCAATTTGAAACCGAGAAGGCCAAAGACCCAGCCAGGCCAGAATCCGGAAAAGGCCGAACACCCGAAAATCCTGAAAACCGACATTGATGTGAAGAATGGAAACAAGATGGCACAAGGAACGAGCATCGTATGCGCCCGCCGGTTGAAACAATCGATGTATAGCCGCACAACAGCAGAAAATTTCACTTCAATGCCAGGCAAGTTTAGACCAATCATAGTACGTACACTGCCTCTTTCCGTTCATTCTCCCCATTTTACAGCGAATTTAGCGGACGTCCCAAATGAGAAACTCACTCCCATTGGCCTACGATTGATGCTTTTGACATCATTCGGAAAAAACTGCCTTCTCCGCGGATCTCCCGCGCTTTCTGAGCCAACGTATTGCACGGCAGCAAGTGCGTTCCGCCAGGGCACCCCATATGACACTCTTCGGCGCCACGAAGTGGCCGTGCTCGCTCACACGCAGCTCTGGCAGCGCCACAGACTGCCTGACGAACGCGGATCCCATGTGGAAGAACAAGCCGCAGCGATGCTAGAAAGCCGACTCAGCAGCAGTGGCGAGCGGCGTCGGAAGCAGCAGGAGTACCACGACCTGCTTGACGCAGACGTACGTCTTCGCAACGCAGCTCGGCACGGGTACTCCAACCAAAGCGTCGCGCCCAAGCCCATGCCGCCGCCCTCCACCATGCAACGGACGCGTCTGGCACCCATGCCCCTTCGCCAGAGGGGCTCTCCAGAGCCCCAGGACGCCACTGGCTTGCTGCCCAAGAAGGCCGTCACGCCGAGAGTGGCAGATGAGGTCCCGCCGGGCTTTGATGGCATCGTCCGCCAGCTTCGCTTCGAGCAGCAGGCGCGGCAGGAGCTGGAGGAGCGCCTCGCCCACCTTGGCGAGGAGATCCAGCGCAACTGGGAGGTCAGCAGTCGGGCCATGGCGGCGGTTAGCGGCACCCAGCAGCGGGAGAGTCAGGACCATCGCCAAGTCCAGGAGAGGCTGATCGGCCTGGAGGGGGACCTGGCCAGCCTCCGTGCCTTCCAGAACGAGATGAAGAAGCGGGAGAGCGCAGGCCTCAGCATGCATGACGTGACCCGGGAGCTGCGCAGCATGCAACGCCAGTTCGCGGAAGTGAAGGCCGCCTTGGAGAGGGAGACCGACCGCAGCCTCCGCCTTGGCGAGGCCCTCGCTTCTGTGAATCGCCAGAACGCCGAGAGGGACCAACACGCCGCCAGCGTCGACGGCAAGATCATTGCCTTGGCCGAAGAGATCGCCCAGGCTCTCCGCGCCACGGACAGCGTCCGCGACCAGACGGAGGTGCTCGCCACGCAGATCCGCTCCGAGCTGGCCGCCGCCTCGACGGAGCTCCGCGACCGAACCCTCCGAGAAGTGGAGAACCTGCGCAGTCAGGTGCGCACCGAGGAGGCCCGAACCCGCGCGGAGATCAGCGAGGCGGCCGCGAAGGAGAGGAAGAAGCTGGAGCAGCTGGAGGCGTCCGTCGAGCACAGCTTGGCCACCATGCGCGACAAGATGTCCAAGCTGCAGAACGAGCTGGTGCGCGAGCAGGAGAGTCGCGTCCGCGGGGCCGCCACCATCCAGGAAACCTTTGAGGAGCGCTGGAAGGAGCTTCTCCACGTGCATGAAGAGGATCTCCAGGCGCTGAATAGGAGGCTCCAGGCTGCCAGCGACGAGAACGCCAATCTCGGCGCGTCGCTGGATGCGAAGCTCCAGCAGAGTCAGAGAGCCCTAATCGACATGACGAAAACGTGGGGAGAGACCGCTCGAGAGGGCCTGACGTCGTTACACGCAGACCTCGACGCCTTGCGAGAGGAGGTTGAGCTCAAGGGCGCCGAGCATGACGAACAGCTCGCCAGCGAGGTCGCAAATCGCAAGCGCGAGACCGGCGTGCTGCACGATGCCCTCAATGAGCGACGCAGCGAAATGCTCCGCTTCGTCAAGACGGAGCTGCAGGAGCAGCAGCAGCGAGATGCGCCCTTCAAGCAGAAGTTGGACGTCGTGGCTGGTGAGCTTAGCACTTTGCAGTCGGATACCATCCTGGCGCTCCAGCAGGAAGCGGCAGCGATGAAGACCGAGATCTCCGTTCGCGTCGACGACGTCGAAAGTCGCGTGGAGGACCATGCCAAGCGAAGCCAACAGCTGGAGCGACAGCTCGACGAAGCGCAGAAGCGGTCGGATGAGCTGGACCTGTCGACGGCGAAGCTCAAGAACGCGATCGTCGAGATGGAGGCGGACGTCGCGGCCAAGATCCAGGCGGAGCGCTCGGCCTCGGTAAAGGCCCTGACCCCATTCCGCTCGTCCCTGAACACGCTGAAGCAGCGGCTGGACGCCTACGACCAGCAGGACCTGGAACGCAACGAGCGGCTTCGCGTGGCGCAAGAGGAACTACGAAGCAGCATCCTAGCCAAGGTCACGGCAGCGGCGGGTGAAGCCGCGCGCGCGGACGCCGCGATCCGCGACGCCCTGCTAAGTAGAAGCGAAGAGCTCAAGGATGCCGTGGCGCGCGTCGAGGCCTCGTGCCACGAACGCATCGTGAGTGAACGGGTCCACGCGGAGCGGCGCGTCGAGGAACTGAAGAAAGACGCGGCGGCTGTGGAATGGCGTCGAGGCGTCGACGCGACGCGACTGGAGCAAAGCGTCGCGCAAGTCCGATCCGAGCTGGAGCAGAAGCTGCAGTCGATCCTGACACAACTGACAGACGGCCAACGCGAGCTGGAAGCCGCCAAGCAAACCTCCTCCAACGCCACCCAGCGAGATCGTGCTTCCGTGCAGCTTCTGCAGAACGATGTGGAACGCCTTCGATCGGACCTCACGACGCTTCGTCGTTCCCGAATGGACTCTCAAGCGTCGTCCAAGCCGTACTCGAGGCGAGGTGCGCATTTCGCACCCTTGAGGCCAGATGCGTTCTCGGATGCGTCGTGGGAA
>JAAMXY010000684.1:0-23527 GCA_019677205.1 Pinguiococcus pyrenoidosus | reverse complement strand
GCAAGGGTTCCTTCATTGGGGCGAAGGTCCTCGGCAGCCATTCCTTCGGCGGCCATGGCCAGAATACCACAATCGCCGGAGCAGCCTTTGCGTTCCTTCAAAGCGACGACGCGACGCGTGCCGGCTTTGCGGACGAGAACTCGAATCCAAACTGGCCACGGAGTCACGATGGCGCCAAGATCGACGGGAATCTGGTGCGCCACCGAAGCAAGAGCGTCTGGGCGAATGTGAAGAATCGTGGCATCGTCAAACTTGAGTAAGACCAGCCAAACGTTTGTTGCAAGGCTCGGTCCAAACGGTACATGAAACGAGAAGCAGAGCGCTTTCTTTACACTGGATCTTCATAGGGGGTATGACAACCTGCAACGTGATCTTCATCACCCGTCGCAACTGGAAAATGACTACATCTCTCCGGCACTGGCGAAACAGTGCCATCGCCAGCCCGGGCATTGGCTTTCTCTTACATCAACGCCGCGCTCAAGCTCTTGCTGAGACTCCTGGGCTCTTGGGGCCGAGGACGGCGTCCAAGGTGGCGTCCAGCAGACGATCGCTGGCAACGTTTGCTAATCTCTGGCTAAGCTTCAGTCCAAAGTCCCGCATCGCTCCTGAGTACTTGTTCAGCACAGGAAGCAGCCCGCGGATGGCGGTCCCGACGTTGACCCCGTCTCCCTCTGTGGCGCCCAGTCCCGACCCGCGCTCCAAGAAGAAGGACAGCAGCGCTCGTGTGGAGCGAAGGGTCGTCTCTTCTTGTGGCGTCAGGTCGGGTACGACCGTCTTGAACGGGGAGAGGCGTTGCAAGCGCTGCAGCGGGCCCGGGACGTCGAGGAGCTGAAGAATCGCGTTCCGCGACAGGACGTCCACGCTTCGCACGGTCTCGTCCAGCAGAAACTCCCGGAAGAAGTCGCCTTCCTCGCTGAAGAAGAAGTCCAAAGCGGTGTTCACCCGATCCGCGTCACTCTGGAAGGCCAGCGCCGAGCTCTGCGCGCTCGCCGGAGAGGTGTATCCGGCTTGCTGTCGAACCTCGTCGTAGGTTTCGAACGCGAGCAGCAAGTCGATGAGTCGCTCTGCGTCGAAGACGCCATCCCGCCCATAGACCATGTATCGGAGCGCGCTGCGCAGCCGCGGGCTCTTGTCCGTCAGCAAGCGTTGGCTGATGTACGGATAGGCCTCGTCCACGATGGCGAACTCCGGGTTGGCCACGAGCGCGATCCCCTCCAGCACGCCGATGGCGCGAATCACCAGGGCGAAGTACGGAGGGATGCGGAAGGGGTACTCAAAGGTGATCTGCGCCAGGTCCGCAGCGAGGTCGTTGAAGTTGATGCTCTTCGCTCCGCCGCCCGCCAAGGCTGCGTCGAAGACTCTCGTGAGCGCCGGAATGATCGGCTCGACGTCCACGTCCGCTGGGATGAAGTCTAGGTTCTTGAAGTCCTGGCCAATGTCGGTGTAGTCGCGGTTGATGAGGTGCACGATCGCCTCGATCATGCCGTACTTCTGGTCGTCGGTCACCTCCGTCATCAGCCCGAAGTCTAGGATGCAGAGCTGTCCATCTGGCGTGCGAATCATGTTACCCGGGTGGGGATCGGCGTGGAAGAAGCCCTCGCCGAGGAGCTGCGTGAGGTACGTGACCACGCCCACGTTCACCAGGTCCAGCACGTCGTCGGCCGTGGACTGCGCCAGCTTCTCGCCGTAGACCCACTCCGCCACGTGCACGCGCCGGGTGGTGTACTCGGGATAGTTCTTCGGAATCTTCACCTTGGGCAGGTCCTTCATGTGCTCCGCGACGCGCAGTCCGTTCTCGCACTCGAGGTTGTAGTCGAGCTCGTCGTAGAACCTCCCGGCGAACTCGTCCACCAGCCCCACCAGATCGGTGCGATCCTTCAGGAAGGGCAGGCCCCGCAGGGCCAAGCCAAGCTCCCGCATGAGATGCAAGTCGAGGCTCACCGTCTCCAAGACGAAAGGCCTCTGCACCTTAACGGCCACCTCCAGCCCGTTGGACCGCAGCTTTCCCTTGTAGACCTGCCCCAGGCTCGCCGCGGCAATTGGCTCGGGCGACAGCTCACTGAAGACCTCCTCGGGGTCGCACCCCAGCTCGTCGCGGATCGTCTGCATGGCGATGCGAGAATCAAAGCTCGGCACCTTGTCGCACAGCTTCTGGAGCTCCACCATGGACTTGGGCGGCAGGATGTCTGGCCGGATGCTCAGGGCCTGGCCGATCTTGATGAAGAAGGGTCCCAACGACGTCACCAGCTCCCGAAGTTCCGACGCCCGCTGCACCTCCACCTCAGGACCTTTCCGTCCCATCGCCGCGTCGAACGCCAGCTTGAGCAGGAAGCCGGACGCCGCCGTCAGGATCTGAAGGCTGCGCTGCACCACCGCCTCCGGGCTTCTACTGAAGAAGCGCTTGAGCTCCGTGGGGTCGTAGCTCAGCGGCAGCTCGCTGCCCCGCTCCACCTCCACGAGGCGTAGCTTCTGCCCCAACGCTGCCTGGTCGTCGTCGTTGAGATTCGCGCCACGTAGGCTCTGCATCAGCAGCGCCACATCCTCGTCCGCCTCCATGCTGCTGCGCGCCTCTCGCAGCTGCCGGGACAGGTCGGCCACCCCCGACTTCCGCGGGGGTGGAGGCGAAACCGCAGCCAAGGCACCGGCCCGGAGCCGAGGGGTACGTGGCAAGGGCATCTGCCAGGCCTGCAGGCCCGGCAGCAGCAGCGCCACACACATCCATGCACCTTGCAGCCCCATGCTAGCAGAGAAAAAGCCGAGTGACAGGTATGACGCCCGATGCGTCAGCTGCCGACTCCGCCGTCGACCAGAGGGGCCACGAGGCAGATGGCCACGGAAGAGGAAGAGAACAGGACAGATTCCATCACAGGCGTTGGGTTCCACAAAGCAATATGCTGAATGAAACAATAAATTATTAATTTTGATTTGTGTTTGTGAATAAAGTTATAACGTCAGGGACACGATGATAGACGTGGCGGTCACAACGAGAGCCTCCGTTTCGTGGATTGGTCACCCTTTGCGAGCGCGCAGTGTAATTGGCGGAGGCTTACCTCGCCATAAAAGCGGACGAGGAAACGTCGCGGCGCGTATCGATCCAGTGAAATCCCCATTTTCCGGGGCAGATGACGTGACGTGGCTTCATAAAGTAGCGTCGCACCAATGAAGATCCGAAGCTTCGGCGGCCCGCTCCGTAATTAGCAACGACATGCGCTCGACGTCAACTTGGTGCGTCGACCTGGTGAAAACATCCGCAGGGCCGCTTCGGATTGGCGTGTTCTCCAGCACTTCGGTTTGGAGTTACCCCTTCACCTATGCTGTTGAGCTGTGTCGCGTCAACGCCGGTGTGGTGTCGCGAAGCTTCGTCACACCTCGGGTTTCTTGTCGCGCCACACCGATTCAAGTTTTGCTTCGTCTTTTTGGCGCCCTTTCTGCTCCCTCTGACGCCGCTGTTCATCGCGTGTTCCGTCCGCCGTTCAAGTTGCTGATCGCACGTGGGAGGTCCCGGACCTCTTCACGTCATCTCGCTGCCTGTGGCAGCCGAGCTGCAGTCTCAAGCGCGGACGAGCGCGCCGAAGAGGAGAGTGTCGTTACCGCATGGTGGGGCGAGTCCGCTAAGGCGCTGCTGACAGATTGTGGAGGACATGTTTCGCATCTTCCGCCGGAGAGACCGCCAGGGCGGGCCGCTGGCAGCGCCTGCCCATTCGGTAGGCGCCGCGATGGACCTGAAGTACGAGCAAGTGCGGCACAATGTGGAGCTCCGGCTGCTGGAGGAGCTGCAGCGCTCTGGCGTCCAGATCGCCGCCGCCGAGGACGCGGACCATGCCAAATTCGACTTCAAGGAGCCCGGGGCGGCGGTGAGCGCCGCTTGCCGCGCGGCGGCCATCACCGTGGACCAGCTGGTGGTGACTCAGCGGCGGCTGGATGTGGCTCGAAACGCCAATCTTCGCCTCGCGGAGCGCCTGCGAAGCCTGGAGCGCCAGTGCATGCGCGACTGCGAAGCCAACGCCGCCGTCGAGAGGCAAGAGCGGGCGAACCAAGCGGAGCGCCAGCGGCTCCAGGCGAGGAACGACACCCTGGCCGCTTCGCTGCGCACCATGGTCGACGTCGCGGACGGCTACAAGGAGGCCGAGCTGCGCCACGAGGAGGACATGCAGCTGGAGCGTGAAGCGCACGCGTTGCACATTGAAGCCCTGCAGATGCAGCTGGCCGACATCGCGCGCTCGAAGGCCAACGTGCGCGCCCGGGCTTCGGCAATCAAGGCCCAGCGGGATGCTGCCCTTCAAGAGCTCGGCCTGCCCTCGCGGGAGGTCAGCCGGGAAGACCAGCGCAGCGTGGGCCCTCCGCCTTCCAGCAAGCCGGGGATCACGAGCTCCGGCTCGGAGGACGAGTTCTCGCTGCGCCCGCCGCCGGTGGTGTATTCCCTGTCGGCGACGCAGTTGAACGTGAGCGGGCCTTCGGCGGCCGAACCCGCGGACGTTGTTGCGCTGGCGGGGAAGCAACCGAACAAGCCGTCGAAGAATCTTGCCGATCCGCAGACCGTGCAGTATCTGCAGCGGCAGGTCACACGCCTGCGGAAGGAACTTCATGTCGAGGCCGTGAAGCGAAGCGAACTCGAGGCGACGCTCATGAACACCCAGAGCTCCCTAAGGAAGGCGGAGACTCTCATCGCGACGCTACAAACCGCCCTGCGATCTCAGGTACACTATGTTTTTCACTGTGCTCCGTGGTATGGGAGTGGGCAGTCGACCCACTGAGTTTCTTGCTTCCTCAGGAGGGAAAAGCCGCTGGCCAACGCGATCAGGCGGTCGAGCAGGCGAAGCTGCAGCTGAAGAGCCGGTTGACCGACCCTCCGATGTCCATCGCCGCGGGGGGAACGCATCAAGCCGGCAGCACGGCAGCCGGCGCAGCCCCTCGGACGCCGACGCGAGTCCGAGCATCGGAGCCCGATCCTGTTCACGTCGTTCGCACCGGTGAAGGAAAGAGCGGGAAGCTGGTGCTCCGTTCGCCCGAGAGGCGCGGCAGCAGCGGCCAATCTGCGCTTCCCTCGGGAGGCGCTGACTCCTCTGCGAAATCCAGTGCGACTGTTGAGGGCCTGCCTGCCGTCCACGGCGCCGCTGTGGACCACAACGCCGCAGCCAAGAAGGCGACCTCGGAAGGAAGCACCGAGTTCAACGTCCGCGGGCCCAAGTACCTCACGGATAAGATGAAAATTCCTGCCGGGCGACCCGTTGCCAAGCTGATCCACGTGGACTTTTACCAAAGTCAGGGTCGTCAAGATCACATCATGCGATGGAAACCCTCCTTTCCGGAGCAGAAGGATCACTACTTGTTCGTTGTCAATATCCAAGTTCCGGGGCAACCCTTCGTCAACTGCACCATGTTCTACGCCCTGCCTTTGCGCGCCCTGCCGGAGGACCTGAGGGGAGAAGTGCAGGCGGGCGTCGACGACCGGTCCGAGGCGCTACTTCTGCAAGAGATGGGCCTCGCGGATCCTACCGTCGAGGAAGGCTCCGCCGCCTCGTCGGAGGAAAACCTCGAAGAGTTCAAGATCCTTCTTGGCGAGTTCGTGAACGGCTCGGACTCGTACCGCGACGGCCGCTTCAAGCTCATTCCGGCACTTGTCGACGCCCCGTGGGTCGTTCGGAGAGCCGTCGGGAATCGCCCGGCCATCGTTGGGCGCAAGCTCAAGAATCGGTACTTCCGAGGAGACGGCTACATCGAAGTCGACATCGACATCAGCAGCTCCAGCGTGGCCACTTCTGTTCTAGCTCTTGTTCGGGACTATGCAAAAAGCCTCATCGTGGAGATTGGCTTCCTGATGGAGGCGCAAAAGTCAGCCGAGCTTCCCGAGAAGCTTCTAGGCACGATTCGTTTTTCCCATGTCGACTTCGCGGAGGTGTGCCAAGATATCTCGCCGCCGCAAGGGGCTGAGGAAGCTCTGGTGGAAGACTAGGGATTCATAGCACCTCGACGAGGAGTCGTTGCTGTCGCGACCTGCGTGCATTGGATGCACGCGCGCGAAAAGCACGTAGTTGGTGTTTTTTTTTCTGGGAACTGCCGAGTCCGTCTGAGCTTCTCCACTTTCGTGAGAAACGAGAGTTCGATGAGAATCCTGATGAGATTGGGCGAAGATTCTGGGAAGCCATGCAATCCATAAGTTGTTGTCGGTGTCGCATTTTTTTTGGTTTTGGCTGATTTGGTCTCTTCAAGCTGGGAACTTCCAGACGACTGCCTTTCCATCGTCCCCCGCGCTCACGAGAGCGCGTTGAGAAGGCACCGCAGCCAAGGCACGCACGGCTCCCATGCTGGTCCCACCAAGTCCCCAGAGGAGGCTATTCTTCCCGCGCTTCAAGTCGTGGCAGAGGATCATGCCATCACCGGTGCCGACAAAGATTGCATCTCCGTAGCAAGCCATCGCGTACACGAAGTCCTTTGCGCCTTTCATCGAGTGCAGCGGCCTTCCCATGCGAACATCGCTCACGACGACTTTCTTGTCAGCTCCGCCACTAATGAGATAGTTGTCGTCGCCGCCATCGTGGGAGCCCCTCCATATCACGTCCGCGACCGCTCCAACTTCTAGTCTACCGCTTTTCTTCCGCCGATGCGCCGGAAGCAACATGGGCCCGTCATTCTTCCGGCGATCCCAGACCTTGATCAGCCCGTCTTGTCCCCCGCTGGCCGCACACGGCCCGAGGGCGAGTGGAGCAGCCTTCGCGCAGGTGCAGTGTCCTTGATGCTCGCCCAGCACCGATGCAGTGAGCTCCGGGCGAGCGAGGTCGCTGCACGCCACGAGTCCATTTCGATCTCCACTCAGGACCAGTGACCCGATACCTCCTCCGACGTCCATGGCCATGACGGGTGCATCGTGCGCCCGAAGAGTCGTCCTCGTGTCCGACGAGAAGACGCAAAGTTCTCCTCGGTAGTTCCCCGCAACGCAAACATCCTGGTGGCAAAGCGTCTGGAGAACGCTGACTGGTGATTCGCCCTTTGCCAAGAGCGCCTCGACGCGCGACGAGCTGTCCCAGCGCAAAAGCTGGTGGCGGGAAATTGAATCGCGTTACTCCAGGTGTGGTGCGGTTGCGTACGTGCAGAGCAGAGCAGAGCAGAGCAGAGCAGAGCAGAAAACGGAAGCAGGAGCTTTGGACCGCACCTGTCCGTCCATCCCACCGCTGTAAACATGGCCAGAAGGCGAGAACGCCACGGCAGTGACCCAATCGGAGTGACCGCAGCTTTTTGAATAGAGCTGCCGCTTCGCCCCGCGCCGTGTCTGGTCGCAATGCAGGTCTTCCAGGTCGTACACGTAGGCCGCGTGGTCCGCCGACCCGAAGCAGAGCTAGTGGTTGTCGAGCAGCACTTGAGGACATGTTCGGCTTCTCAAGAAAGCACAGACGCTCACCTCATTCCCACGGTGGTTGACAGACATACAAAGAATGTTCCTGTCGCTCATATCCAGCTGGATGCCATGCTCATCAAGGGGTCCTCCTTGAAATTGGATCTGCAGAAGGGCGAGCTGAGAAGGCTGCTAGCTCTGCAAAGCAGCAGCAGGCAGACGTCGGCTACCTCTGGAAGATTGCCAGGCAGGCCACCGTCGAGTGCCGGATCCCAGGCTAGAAAGTCCACTTGGCTTCGTCCTGCGCCACTTCGCTGGAGACAATTGCTGCTCGTCCGCCTGGCCGATCCAACGGTGCTTCCCGCCAGAGTTGAGTTTCGTGTTGACGAATCCGACCTCTTCTTTGCCTCGAGACCCGAATCGCTACGGACACGTCGCCCGAAATCGTCGTAGTCTGCCTTGGCGCCACTGCTGCCGTGCTCCATCTCCTTCAGGGCGGCGTAGAAATCTTCCATGTATCCCTCGTTATGCCTGCAGATCGGTTTAGGAGCCCGCGGAAGGATCCTTTCTGAGCCCATTCCTCTCTACCATCTTCGTGTACCTGTGGCTTTCGCTTGCCAGCAAACGATGCTCCGCAGCAGCGACCTCATCTGGGGCCTTTCCTTGAGCCCGCTGCTGTCGTTCCTCTCGCAATTTCTTGGCCTTTCGGAAGCAAAGCTGTGAGAACTAGCGGCGCAGCGGCCAGAATGCAGGTCTGCTCGGGTCGTCCACCTTGGCTTCCCGCGCTCGCTTCTTGGCTGCCCACACCTTGGCATCCATGCTGTTGCGTTGACCCAGAGACTTGGCAGAAATGGACATTTTGGTGGAGAGATCGGAATGTTCTCAATGACGGGAGGACTCTGCGAGGTTTGAAATCCTTTGGTCCTCTGCGTCTCTACCGCCAAGAGGAGCCTCCCTCAAAACCTCCAGACGATCATCGCTCTTGAATTGGGCGGTCAGGCAGTGCCACGGCAACTGAACGGTCCGAACACGCGCTCCTCGCGCGCCCAGTATTGTGACTGCTTTCCAAAGCGGAAGCAGCGATCGAAACGACGTCGAGACAATTTGATTGGTATTCGCCCCATATCCAAATTGTGTTGAAATATACTTTAGTTATACTTAAATTATTTTCACGAAATACATGCGTTTAGTAATATTTAAATATGTATCAAACGTTTCAAACATGTCTCAAAATGAACCGGCGCGCTCGTCACTCCGCTCCTTTGCCGTTTCATCACGCGTACGCCGGACACTGTGCGGCCACGCCCCTCCTGTTTTTGCCATAAGCCCACAGTATTGTAGCTGAGATGTTTGCGCACTCGAACCGCATGGCGATCGGCCTGGCGTGCGCGGGAGTGGCGGCGTGGGGATACAGCCACTCTCCCCCGGATATCTCGCACTCGCATGCGGACAAGAAGTGCGACCTCGATTTTCGCGCCGCGTTCACACATCCAGTGCAGTCAGAAACTCATGGGTCTTGCTCTGGCGTGCTAGGGAGAAGCTGGGCTTCATCATCGCGGGTGCGCCGGCGTCTGGCAAGGGCACGCAGTGCAAAGCGATCTCGTTGCGCTACAACGTGAAGCACATCAGCACGGGCGACGCCCTGCGCGCGCAAGTCAAGGCGAAGACCGACCTGGGCGTGAAGGCCAAATCCTTCATGGACAAGGGCGATCTGGTGCCGGACGACCTCGTGATGAGCATCGTCAAGGCGGCCACCGAGGAGGTCGCGGCGGATGAGGGATATCTCCTCGACGGGGTGCCGCGGACCATGCCGCAGGCGAGGATGCTGAGGTGCGTTTTGCTTCAATTTAGGGTTCCCATAGGACGCCCAGGGGCGGGGCAAAGCGGTCCGTAGGTGGATGGATGGATGGATGGATGGATGGACAGTAGAGAAAGTGTGTGAACCATCTGGGTTGGGCTTGGCCTTCCAGCGGCGGGAGAGCCACGATACGCTGCGGCATACGGTGCCTGACCATCGACACTTGACAGGGAACTTGGGCTCAACCCGAGTGCTTTCATCCTCTTGAACGTGCCGGACGAGATTCTTGTAGAGCGAATCACGGGTCGCCGCATTGATCCCGTCACGGGCGAGAGCTACCACGTGAAGTTCTTCCCGCCGCCCGCGGGGGAGATCGCGGCTCGTGTCTACCAGCGCAGTGACGATACGGAAGAGGCATTGCGAACTCGTCTTGTGAAGTTCCATGAGAATGTGGCGGCGGTGAAGGGCTTCTACGAGGATGTGATGATCGAAGTCGACGGCAACCAAGCCAAGGACGTAGTCCAGAAGCTCATCGCTGAGGGAGTCGATCGGCTTCTCGCGAAGAAGGCGCATGCGTAGGCGTTGCAACTCCTTTTGATCTTGTCCAGCGCGAAGGCATTCAGCCAGGGCGCCTGATGCCGCACCGGCCAGGGCCTGTCTGGAGTGCCGCGTGGAAAGCCCCAGTAGGTCCTTCAAGATGAACGTCAAGGCTTCATTCACATCAGGCTTCCACCTTCAGCAAGGTCCGCAAGGTCGGCAACGTCGACAATGCCGAATTCCCGGGATCGCAAGCGGTGCGCCCCGACTCTTCCGTGACTCTCTGGTGCACAAGAATTCACCAACACGCCAGTCGAGCCTTCGGCGGTCGCAACAGGGCCTTGGCGGCCTTCCAGCTGCTTCCGCCAGCTGCTTGACCGCTCGCTCCGGTGTGCGGCTTAGCCTTGGCTATCGGTTCGGCGCGTCGTCAGTCCTTCTTCTCCGCGGGTAGCTGGGGCAGCGCTTCCTTGCAAGGCTGCACCAAGTCCCGTGTATGTGCTCAAATTCCGTTCGGAGGATGTGTTCTCCGTCCCCATCCTCGTACGCGATGTGCACAAGGGGGCTAGCATGCCCGACGACCATGTCAAACTCATCCACCTCCCCGAAGAACGGGCGCTCATCACCCGTCTCCGGATCGATGAACATCTTGGCCACCTGCATGCCACACCGCACTTCGTACGAGTAGCGTTTCTCATCCCGCTTCCTCCGTCGCTTTTTCGAAGGCTTCTTGGGAGGCGGCGTCGGCTCCTCGTCTTCCTCCTCGTCCGCCAACAGGGCCGTGAGGTCCACGGAAGAGCGATACAGCTCAGGATCAAAGAGCTGGTCAAGCGTCACGAACTCGTCGTTGCGCTTGCTCCAGCCGTAGAAGTGCACCCGCACCAGCACCGGACCAGCCCGCTGGTCGTCCACTTTCAGCACCTTGGCCCGGTAGAGCGCCATGTCCCGCGCCACGCTGACCACGTCAGCACCGACAGGCGGCGCTTCTCTCAAGCTCGGCAGTGGAGACGGGGGATACGGCAGAGGGTCACGTGGGCGTCGTTGGTCGGCGTAGCTCGAGAACCATGTGTCCCACGCGTTCGGTGACGAAGGAGCCTCCGCCTCCGCCGAGGACAAGTCGTCCGGCACGTCATTCACTTGTTCGTCATCAGCGGAGGAGACCTCCACAAGACGGGGGCGCTGCATCGGCCTCTTAGGCGGCGTAGCATACGCTGGATAGGCGCCAAACAGCGCTTCGTCCTCTTCGCAATCCTTTGTCCGCCGCTCCTCTCCGCACTCGTGCCCCCCCTCCTCCGCGACTGTGGCCTCTCGGAAGTTGCCCTTGCTGGCCTTGAAGAGGATCGGGCCAGGTGGCAGCGAGGAGCTGCCGGGCTTTCGGAGGTGTCGGGGCATCATGCTCCTCTCCACGATGACGATCTTCTGCCGCTTCGGGAACGCCACCACTTCTGGCGTCGCTTCGTCGTCACGACTCATCTCGACGCCACGGCGCTCTCCAGAGATTCAGTCAAAGTAGCAGAGCGCGTGTGAAGGAAAGCTCCAAGAATGCCTTCTTGATAACAGATGCGTATTGAGCGGCGCGCGGGGCCAGGAAAGATACCTGTCCGAGAACCGAGAACTGGAAGAGAAGGGTCCAGCGCGCTCTTGTCTTCATCATCCGCCGCTGCAGTTCAATTCAACTCAGGACTCAACTGAACTGCGGTGAAGTTCCGCCGTCGGATCCGCCGATGGAGACATCGTAGTTGCAGAATAGCGCCAGCATCATGCGACTGCTGCTCGCAGTGCTGTGTGTCTCCTGGACACCTGCTGCGGCTTTTCGCCCGCAAGGGCGTCATGGCTGCCACCTGAAGCTGGCCAAGGCCGCCGCTCGCTGGCGCCCACTTACGTCCGTGTCGATCGAGGCGGCCTCGGACGGGCCGCAGCGAGCTCTGCTTGCTCAGCAGCTGCCAAGCCGCGCCAGAGCGTCGTTGCTTCTGAAGCAGACGAGCAGCGTCGCACTTCTCTATGGACTGTACGCCTTGGCATCACTGGCGCTCGCGACTTGCGGAGTGACCTTCCCGGCCGCGCTCTTCGCCATGCTCGCCCTCGCGTCCACGCTGGTGGCCGGCCGAGCACTGCTGCCAGGTGCCACGGACAAGGCGCTCGCGGCGCTCACGCCGGGGACGGAGCTGCTGTCGCAGTGGCTGCCGGTGTTTTTCGCACCGTCCCTCATCGTTCTGCCGCTCTCGCCCTGCCCGGACCGCAACACCGTGCTCGCGCTCTTGGGTCTGGTCTCGGGCGGCTTCGTCGCGACATTGGTGGGCACCGCGCATGCCTCTGCACTGGCGTCGCGCTTGCAAGGACTGCGGGGAGGCGGCGAACAGGTGCCGGTGCTGTCGCCAGCGCCGGCTGCGACGCCGAAGGGACCGTTCAATAGGAACCTGTACTCTTGGCTGTCGGCCAGCACGCTCTTGTCTGCCTCCGCGAGCGTGCTGCTCTTGAAGCTTGGCCGGCTGCAAGCGGGGGGGGTCGCGCAGGCGATCGCGCTGGGTTTGGGGACGCTTGCCAGCTACGTGGGTGGGCTTTTGATGCCTTCCCGCGTCAAGGCATGGATCCATCCGCTGCTCGTGACCATGGCGTCCGTGACGGCGTTGGCGATCGCGATGGGATCGGCCTGTGGGGTGGGGTACGCCGGGGTCATGCAGGGCTACGTTCATCCGAGTGGTTGGGGGCCGGGGAACTTGTTGCTTGCGGCGCTGACCCCGGCTGTGGTGTCCTTCGCGCTTCCTCTGTACGCGAGGCGGCTGGCCATTGCAGCTTCCTTGCCGCTGGTTGCGACGGGCGTCCTCGTGAGCACCTGCCTGGGAGTCTTTGGCACGGCGCTGGCCTTGAAAGGCTGGGGCGTCGGCACCGAGGCGCAGCGGTTGGCCTGCCTGACGCGCTCGATCACCACGCCGCTCGCGATGACCGCGGCGGCCTCCATCGGGGCCGACGTGTCCGTGGCGGTCGCGTGCGTGGTGGTGACCGGGCTGCTGGGCGCCGCCTTCGGCCCGAAGGTGATGGACCTGTGCCGCGTCCCCGACGACCCAAAAGCCCGCGGCCTGGCGATGGGCGGCGCGGCTCATGGCCTCGGGACCGCCGCTCTCGCCGGGCCAGGAGGCAACCAAGAGGCGGCGGCCTTCTCGGCAATCAACATGGGCCTGTGCGGAGCCTTGACGACCATCCTGCTGGTCCTGCCGCAGGTGCAAAGCCTGCTGCGGGCGATGCTGGCGTAGATGGCCTCTTAAGGCTGGTGCGTCACGCAGTCCGCATGGTCCCTGAAGCTGGAAAAGGTGGAGGGAAGCTGGACAGGAGGTGGACAAAAGATGAACAGAAGATGGAACAGAAGTGATGTAGCGTATGGTTGTCGCAGAGGCTAAAGACGTTGAGCAGTTCCTCCGCCTTTCTAGACTGTGAAGGAGACTGAGCTTCAGAAGAGACTAGACTCTGGCGCTCTCGGGACCCGCTCCTCGCTGCCATGGCTGGAAGGCTTGGAACAGGTGGCCGCCGCCACCCGTTGTAGCACTCGTGAGCACGAATCTTCACAAGGAATTGCTGCCTGTGCACGCACCAGCCTCTGGCCCGTGCGTGATACCATTCTCCATGCTTGGTTATCGCCCGACGAGCTCGAGTCAGAGCTCCGAAGTTCAGAGGCGTCGTCGAGCAGATCCGAGATCTGAGATCCGAGATCTGGAGATCTGAGATCCCAGATCCAAGATCCAGATCTCGTGATCCTTGTCTTTTTGCAGTTCTTTATGTGTCAATCAGAATCTGTACTAAAGGTTATGGTGCGTCGGTCTGACGCGCGGACGAATCGCGTGCGGGTTGGATCATGAATCTTGGTATTCGTAGTAGAAGCGAACGCCGACCCGTCCGTTATAGGGGGTAAAGAGCTCACGCGACCTCCACCTGGAAGCTCGTTCATTGGTGCTCACCCCAACTGTTCCAGCAAAAGGAAACTTGAAATGGTAGTCAATTATTTTATGCAATAAGCAAACTATCTTCGTCTTGCTACTATGACGTTGGCGGGGTTCTTGCAGCCAATGAATGGCCAGGATCCCGGAAAAGAGCGGGTTGACATCCACTAGTATTCAAAATGGTTGAAATGTTGTGTGAACGGTCTCTCCAGGAGTCGAGCTAGATGTTGTGTAGATGGTGCGAAAATGAGGAATACTGGGAAACTTCCTCAGATTATAGTCGTGATAGCCGTCAGTGACCAAGTTCCCGCCAAACTCAAATGTCATTCACGCGGGAAAGAGTTCCAAAACGGGCCTGGTCCGCTTCAGCTCCGACCGGATCTGTAGTCGACCCACACTAAGATACAACTGTATCTGGACAGACACGGGATACTAGTCGCCGTCTCTGGAGCAAAAGGCGCGCCTTCTCCTCGTGTGCACGGCGCCCGCGTAACGCCCTTGAGCCACCATTTCGCTCCGCCGTTTCGCCTCATTTCCCTCCTTCCAGAGCGAGACGCCGAGGCAACATGGTGTGGCGTACAGCGCGCGTTCTGTGGCTGTTGTTATGGGCGCATTTTCGAGCTACGAGCCCTTCTCCGCTGCTCTCCCAGCGGTTTCCTCTTCAATTGCGCGGTGGCGCCGACCCAAGCGGCTCAGACCAAGCTCCACCGACGTCGCGGAGCGCGTCGTCGCTGGCGGCGTCCGCAGCGGCTGGGATCACGCCGCTATCCAAGCAGGCGCAGCGCGAGCAACTGTACGAAGCCTACAATCTGTTGCACTCCCTGGCGCAGGAGTTCCACAAGCCCTTCGACGCGCCAGCCGTCCTGGTCGTGGGCTACCAGACCAGTGGCAAGTCGGCCCTGATCGAGGCGCTCATGGGCTTTCAGTTCAATCAGGTGCGCCTCGCCTGACCAATCCCCTACGGTGGAAGTCTGTTTTTGAAGTGGGGCCCTAGAGACTCAAGCCACAGGTCGTGTCTGCAGGTCGGGGGAGGCACCAAGACGCGGAGGCCCATCGCGTTGCGCATGCAGTACAATCCGCGCTGTGCCCAGCCAGTGTGCTTCTTGACAACGGAGGCGGGCCAGGAGGAGAGGCGCAGTCTCCAGGAGATTCAGGCCTACATCGAGGCCGAGAACCAGCGGCTGGAGCGGGATCCCGTCCGCTGCTTCGACTCCCGCGAGATCGTCGTGCGCATGGAGTACAAATACTGCCCGAACATGATCATCATCGACACTCCGGGCCTCCTGGTGAGCCCCAAAGGGCGGCATCTCAGCCCGCAGCAGCGCGCTCTCGTGCAGGCAGCAAGGGAGGCCGAGGCGCTGGTGCTTCAGAAGATGAAGTGCAAGGACTACGTAATCCTGTGCGTGGAGGACCTCACGGATTGGAAGCATGCGTCGACGCGCAACTTTGTCCAGCAGGTGAGCTGAATCCGCCTTTCGCCTTCGTGCGCTGCTGCGCCGGTCAGACTCATGGCTGTGTTCGCATGGGAATGAACGGTAGGTCGATCCAGAGCTTTCGAGGACGGTCATCGTGACGCCAAAGTTGGACACCAAGCTTCCCCAGTTCGGCACGGGGTCTGACCTGAAGGACTTTCTGCAAGCGGACCTGCTGAAGAAGTTCTACCCGCACCTTCTCGGCGGACCGTTCTTCACCTCCGTCCCGTGCGGGAGAGTGGGCGCGACGAGAGAGCACCAGTTCTTCTCGAATGAGGCCTTCGTACATGGCATCCGACGACTGGAAAAGGAAGATATCATGACTGTGGAGCGCTCCCTTGGTCCAGATGGGCTGCAGGACGTCAACGCGAGAGTTGGCGTGAGCAAGCTCCGGCGCTTCCTCGAGCATCGTGTGGAGGATTGCTACAGAAGGAACGTCGCGCGCATGGTACCGCTTCTCCAGGCAGAGCTGAGGACGGCGGAGGCCAAGCTCGAGGACACAAGTGTCGAACTGGACGCCCTCAGCGTCGACCGCCTTCGGCACAGCGCGAATCAGCATCGGGAGCACTTCGTCCGTGCGATGTCGAAGACAATTCAGGGTGAGTCATCCGCCGAGGCAATGCATCAAGGGCTCATGAAACGGATGTAAGCCTAACGCCCACATGATGCATAGGAACAATCCAAGCGTCGCCAAGCCGTTATGGCGAAACCCTGGAGTCCGAACAGCTGAAGGGCGGCGCATTCCTGACTCTTGCCGACGGCGGTACTTCGCTCAGCCCCGAAGCCTTCCGCCGGGCTCTGGAGCTTGAGGTTGGCCACACGACGCATCGTCTATACGGTGGGGCTCAGTACCACAGGGCGCTGAGGGAGTTCTCCATGGCCGTGCGGTACATGCCAACGCCGGAGGTGACCGAAGACGAGATTGCGAACGCGGCCGGCGTTGGTGATATGCACGACGGAGTCAACTTCATGAGGGCTGCCTGCGTCATTGCGATGGAGAAGGCCAAGGCGGGCTTTGACCCACTGCTGAAGACCCTTCGGCACCGGGTTGTGCACATCATGAAACGTCTGTATCCCATCGCGGAGTACATGCTGCAGCAGGAGGGAAGAATCATGAGCGACAAGGACGCGAGCCAGCCCTTCAACAGCATCTTGCGGCAGATCTACTACAACTTCGTGGAAGAGACCGCAGAGGACACCATCAGCAGGTAATGAGTGATCAGGGGCGTGTGCCTCTCGTAGTAGCGCAACAGGCGGTCTGATCCACCATGCCGCCTCGATGCAACCCAGGTGCAAAGATGACCTCCGCGCTCTCACGCGGTATGTCACCTGGGACATCAACGACGCCAGGGGCGGCTCTCGCTCCATGACAGGCCTGAACGACGCGGACCACCTCGTGCAGATCTACACGATGGCCGTGTCCGAGCAGCAGCAGCAGCGGCAGCCCATGGACCCTGGCCAGGGCGGTGCTGCCGGCATGGGCCACGCGAGCGCCGGCGGCAACGCGAAGGCCCAGAAGATCATCGACGAATGGGAAAAGGCCAACGATAACTCGCAGTCCCTGACCCGCAGCAGTGGCAAGGTGATCGAGAACAAGGACTGGAGTTCCCTGCTGCAGCTGATGGAGGAAGTCGCGTGCTCTCGGGACGAGAACCGCACCTCCGCCGTGGTCAGCGCGCTGGTGCAGCACATCATCCGAAGCTGGCGGACGCAGTTCGCAAAGGCCATTACCATGAAGTTCAACTGCTTCTTCATGATGCCCTTCGTCGACGAGTTCCCGTTCTACCTGAGGAACGAGCTTGATCGACTCTACGAAGGCGACTTGACGCATCTCTTCGACATTGGCGAGGCGAGGTCGAACCTCATGCGAAAGCGCGAGGCGCTGCTTCACGAGTGCAAGGCCAACGAGCAGCTGCAGCACAAGTTTGATGCCATCAACGCCCAGCTGAAGGCATCTCAGCACCTCTGGGAAGTCGATGACGAGGATGCGCGGCCGGTCGAGTCCGCGGAAGCGGACGCGCGTCTCACGCAACACGCACAGAAGCAGGAGAACAAGACGTACGCACAGGACCATGGCATTCATTCGAGCGACGTCGGACATCGAAGCGGTTACGATTTCTCGTTGAGTCCGTAGCGGGCGCCGCTGACCGCGAGTGATTGGAAGGTCGCTTCCTCCTTCCGACCTGGTCCTTGTGTCCGTCCGAGTCTTTAGAGCCATGTCTCCGAGGCGTGCTAAGTGTTAGAAGGAGGGTCCTTTAGACGAGATCTCTGTGTGAGTGTGCATGGCATTCGCCGTCATCCTCTTTTGTTCACGTATTCCATTGTGTAGCTCAGAATACGTGGTGCTAGAGTTAGCTTGAAGGCCAGCTTGTCGTGGCGAAGAATTGCGGGAGGCCGCTCTTACCACCGCCACTCACTTGGAAGGGATGTTGACCGCGGAAGACACAACTTATTACCTGATCTTCCGGGGCAAAGGGGGGCGCAACCCAAACTCAGTAGGAAGAGTTTGCAGCTCACTCGATAGAATTTGCATGAAATAGACAAGCCTTGGGTTCCTTGAATAGGGAGATGTAGTTGAGGGTCGGCGGCGCGAGACCATCTTGCTAGTCGCTGAGAGGTCAGAGTGCCGCCGTCAGTCCGAATTCTGGAATCTTATGCAAAGGCTTTGCTCCTGTACGGGATGAGATTGATGGAACAAACAACAGGAAAGTCCTCTTTGGTACTCTCTTTTGCAGCACTGACGGTCAGTGTCGGTCTCGGGCGCATTTGAGTCATCCACGGTCATGAATAAAATACACAATTCATAGACATCTTCACTCAAGCACACGGCACCACAGCCACATCACAACCTCTAGTTCGCTCCAAGGGTGCAACGATGCCCGAATCAGGTCGCATCTCGGAAGAGGAAGCAATTCACCTTGGCGATGAGGATGGGGAGCTGCGCAGTGCTCATGTCGAAATCCGTCTGCAAGTCCTCGGGGAGCTCCTTGATGTTGGCGATGGGCTCGAAAGTCGCGGTATGCTCCGATGCGCTCGGCAAAGTCACGCAAAACTGCGTCGCTCGCTTCGCATCTCGGTTGAGCGCGGTACACAGAAAACTATCCTCGCTTGGCTCGCCTGCAGGCGTACCGGCCTCGGCCTCTTGGAGCTGCAGCACCATCCCCGTCAGGCTTTGGTACGCCATCAGCAGCTTCTTCAGATGCTTCACTTGCTCCGCGGCGCTTCCCTCCGCCGCTGGCGCAAGCGGTGTCTTCATCTGCTTCAACGCCAATGCTCGCGAGCTCTCCAAGCTTGTGACCTCGCGTGCCTCCTCCTGCTGAAAGCCTTGAATCATGGCCTGCATGCTCGCGAGCTGATTCTGGACATCTTCGCGAATCCGCTCGGCTTCTTTCTCGGGCTCGGTCATTCGAAGAGCGCTGAGCTCCTGGAACTTTGCTTTCCAAAACGCTGCGTCCGAATCAGAGGGAGGGTCCTGGTGGGAAGGGATTCAATGCTGAGGTGACGTGCGTTGGGACCCGCTGATCTAGCAAGGACAGGTCGAACCTGCATGTCCTGGATACTGTCCATGGCCTGCGTGAGTTTCTCAATCCGCTCTTCCAAGTCTCTATCGACGTCGATGTCGGTGGTACTGCCTGGAGCCGCGCTGGAGCCAGAGCGGCCTCGGCCTTTCTTCTCGCCCTTTCTACCCTTGGTAGACCGCGGCTCTTCTTCCATCACTTGCACATTCGCGTCTCGTCTTTCGTTCTCCGCCATGGTCGCAAGTGTGCTCAACGACGTCGGAGTCTAGCGCCTCAACTTCCACCCAAAAGCTTTCGTGGGTATTCCGCGAGGTCTATTTGATCCCTGTGCCGCGTCCCCGAGCGAAATATGGAATCGAGACGAAGCTCTGCGCGCAAAGGAACACTCCGAAGGCGCAAACCCAACTCAAAATATTCAGGCGGGAAAAGAGATTCTCTTGCAAATGTCATTGACCAGAATAGTATTCATTGACGTTTAGAGTACCTCAGCTTCTTTCGCTTACCGGTTTCCCGCCTTTTTCCCGTGAACCCGCAGAGAGAGCGCCGGTCTCTCGTCCTATGCCATACTCCTCTCGATGGTTCCGGCGCCGCAACTTGTGGCTTCGACACAGGATGCGTCTACGCGCTCTGATTCTCTACGAGCTGCTTTTTCTGGTCTGTCTGGCGCTTCTCAGCTACTTGCTCGGCCTGTACTCCACGGCAGCTTGTGAGTTGCGGACTCCCCAGCGGCGCAACTACTTCCGAGCGGACGAGCAGGCTGCGTACTTCAAGACGTGGCTTTCCCCAGGGTTGTTCGCGCCTCACTTCCTGCCTAGCTTTTGGGAAGTGCTGAAGAAAGAGGACTTCCAAGTAGATGCGCGCCGCTTCATCCGGAGGCAGAGTGCTCAGGGGGGCTCTTGGGTGGCCGCAACCGACTTTGGTATGCAAATCGCGCGAGAGGCATCTGAGTCTCGAGCAGCTGCTCACTGCTTGGTTGACTAGGAAAGTTCTTCGCCCCAACCGCGGCATCCCAGGAGACTCCGCCCAGGAGCGGCTGGACCATGGGAGATGGCAGTCCGCGGGAGGATGTGACGGTCTGGGTGGGCGGCGGAGGCCCCAGAGAGCTCTCGCGTCGAATTCACAGGCGAAGCGGCGAGGGTATCAGCCAAGTCCTGGCAGCGCCGAGCACGTCCTTCTTCCTCGTCGCGAACTGCTTGGCTGCCCTGTATCTGCACCGCCAGCGCATCGACCCGCGACGGGTCTCCTTCAGCTACGACAGAGCAGTCGTGCACCGAGAGTACTGGAGAGGCTTCACGTCAACCTTTGCCCACTACGACTTCTGGCATATCCTGTTCAACATGAGCAGCCTTTGGGCACTGAAAGACCTCGAGGGGAAGATCGGGTCGGTCCCGTTCTTCGTCCTCACTGCCGGCCTGGTCCTCTTGACGATGCTGGTGATCTGCGGGATCACCGCCATTCTGATGCGGGCCAGTAGCCCCGCGAGAGCGGAAGAGTTCCGGTGCCAATCGGCCGTGGGCTTCTCGTCTGTGCTCTTCGCGTGGGTCACGGCGGCCGCGATTGACATGCGGGAGTTTTGCCCCCTGTTCTTCGCTCCGACGCTCTGCTTCAAGACGTATTACCTGGACACTAGATTGCCCGTCCTGAACTGGCTGGCTGGCATGGGGATCGTACCACAACTAGGCGTGAACGCGGGCCCCTTCTGTCTCCTCATAGTATGCCAGATCATTCTTCCACGCTCGGCGTTCGTCGGCCACCTCGCCGGGATTCTAGTCGGCTATCCCGTTGCCTGGGGATGGTTCAGCTGGTTGACGCCGCCATTCCTTGCCGAGCTTGTCTTGTTTGTGTACGTTCTCGCGCTACCCGGTGACCGGCGTGACGCGAACCTTCCGTCTCGTGGTACGAGCCCGTTTTTGAAGTACGTTCCCTTGGGCGCCAGCGTCGGCTGCTTCCTCACAGCGGCCATTTGGACCATCAGCTTGGAGCTCTTCTCCGTGGCTTTCGTGATGGAGCTGCTCTTTGGCACCCTGGCCGTGGTGGCGGCTTTCTCCGCGTACGATCGGGCGGTCGACGAGGAGCGGGGCGGAATCATGCTCTGCTTGGTGGCCGTGTGCGCAAGTCTCGCATGCTCAAGCTCGCTCACCGTTGGCAGCACCTTGGCATACCGCTTCTTCATCTTGAATAGCGACCGGGCGGCAGAGAAGCTGAAGCCGTTCCTCATCGCCCATTGTGTGATAGCAGTCGCCTTCGCGGTCAGCACCATCGTGGTGGTCTGTGCATTGCCAGCGGCTCTTCTGCAGACGCTCAACATCGACGCTTCGACGTCCGACTTGGTGCTATGTCCAGCGCGTGTGGAGAGATTCGCTGGTCCAGGACATAGCCTGCGATCGTCGGGCGCCGGCAGAAGCTCACCATTTGCGAGTGCCAATGACCGTGCTGCGAGTCGACGTCTCCTCGCAGATAGAAGTGTAGACGTGTGAACTTTGCTCAATTCATGCCATCCGGATGCCTTCCATTCCCTCTGCCACGCAGCTCTGTTGCAGCATATTTTCAAACTGCTCTATGATCCCGGATGCAACTTGCGACGCCTCGGCGGCCGCGTCCAGTTGTGCTTGCAACGCGGTATCCACTCTCTCCATGCAAGCTCGCAGGGACTCGGCATCCTTCACGGGCACGTTATCGAGGTTGAGGGAAGGGTTCAGCTCGAGGAGGACGTTCGACAGGTGCTCGGCCTTCCTCGTGGCGGCATAAAGCCGGCCCTCCAAGGCTCGTGCCTGTCCCGGCATCGGGTGCGCAGATCAGAGGTTTGCATGAAGCATGGTGCCAGATTTGCCAGCGGTGACGGCGATTCATGGCGATACACTCTCTCCTACCTGCTCTTGGTACTGTTCGTTGTCCCGAACAAGGTCTCGGTAGGAATGGCGCTTCTGGGCCTTGCTTCCGTGCTCTCTGCGTTTGGCAATCTCCTCCCGAGTCTTCGACTGATCAACAAGCTGATCCCCCACGAAAAGATTCAAGAGAGGTCGTCATTCGAGACCCAAGGAGGGCCAGAGAGCGAAACTCTGCTCACCTTGCTACCGAAGGCCACTTTGCCCGTTTTCTGCCGCCTCTTGTTCAGGTACTCGAGCGCCTGGCTGCGCCGCATGGCTCGCTCTCGCGCGCTGACCGGCGCAGACCCCGCATTCTCGTCCCCCCCGGTCTGACTGTCCGCCGTTCGCGGCCTCTCCGCGACGCCATCTCTGTAGTCCGAGCTCTGGCGGCTGGGCGAAGCCCAGTGCGCCGAATTGGCCAAGCTCATCCGGTGCCGCGACGCTTTGGATCCGACGCGCGAAGCCATCCTTTTCCTCGCGGCCACTCTCAGCGGTGCCGAGAAGACCTTCCACGCTGCGAAAGGACAAGAAAAGCGCCCAAACCCGGAAGCGAAGATCTCGACGGACGAGAGGTGCTGAAAGCTTTCAAGCTTCGAGGCCCTTCGAACGACCGCTCTGCAGCTGCGGCTTCGGCTTCGGAGCCAACGGTTTCCGCGCGAAACCAGGATCGCAGGCGATTGGCTGGTGCGTGGTGCGCCCGCTCTTTGTGCCGGACAGAGACCTGTTTACGGATTCGCTTACCGAGGAGGGGCGCGGAAGGCCACAGACGCCGCTTGCTGGTGTCAAGGCGCCTTGAGCGGCCATGCCCCGCTACTTCTGCGACTACTGCGACACGTACCTGACGCATGACTCGGCGCAGGGGCGAAAGCAGCACATGCGCGGGTGGAAGCATCGGGAGGCGGTGAAGCAGTACTACGAGCCGATTCGGGCGGCGTGGGAGCAAGCAGATAGAGAGTGCGTTTCCCATCCCTGCGCATGCATTTCGTGTGGTGTATCACATCGCTTCTCTCACGCGACTCGTCTCTGCGCTCAGGTCGATCATTGACGCTCAGAAAGACTTGGCGGCGTCCGCGGCCATTCCTTTTCCCGCTCCGGTGATGGGGATGCCGGGCATGCCGCCGCCTCCGATGGGCATGCCCGCCGGATTCCCGGCTGCGGCACCTCCGAGGCCACCATTGAGCGGCGTGATTCCTCCTCCTGGAGCCGTTCCACCGGGCCAGGTAGCGCAGATGGGACAGAAGCCGCCCGGGGGTCAGGCGGTGCCGCCAGGGCTGCCGGGACAGCCTGGCATGCCTGGCATGCCTGGCCCGGCGGTGCCGATGATGCACGGGGCACCGCCAGGGGTGGATGCATCGCGGCCTCAGCAGGCGAATGGCGCGCAGGGCGCTCCTCCGATGGCGCCGCCGGGGATGATGCCGCCGGGAATGCTGCCATCACGGTAGAGATCGCCTTTCAGGGTCGAGATGCCTTGGCACGGCTCTCTATGATGTCGCAGACCTCTTTTGGGTAAACCACGAGGCGCGATTCGGGAAGGTACTGGGCGCTTGGACCTGGGCAGCGTTGGACGGACGTAAGAACCTCGCGATCCCTCATGTCATCACGGCGTGAAGAGGGCAGCAAGCAGTACATTCTTTCTTCACGTAGTCGAAGGTTTCCTGCGAGACGCGAGTGGCCAGCACCGCCGGATAGGCTCCCGTGCCTTCCTGCATGCTCTTCACCATGGTCGCGAAGATGTTGGCGATGTGCTGCTTGGTCTTGCCCTCCCCGAAGATCACCTCGGGAAAGCCCGTCCGAGCTGAGCGCATGTGATCCAGACGTGCAAAGTTGCCCACCAGCTCAAACAGGGGATCCGAGCCACTCCGGCTTCTCAGTGATCCAGGGGATGTAAATGCCTTTCTAAAGCCATTCCCGCCTCTCCCAAGCGCGAGGACGGACGGGGAAAACCCCAGCAGCCGCCGCATTTCCCCCTTCTTCCCCACACGAGCACAAGTCCAAAAGATATGCAGTAGGAGCTGCCACTTCACTTTCCACTGTGCTTCTTGAGCTCGCTTCCGCCCAACGATCCCGTGGCAGGCA
>JAAMXY010000681.1:49237-84062 GCA_019677205.1 Pinguiococcus pyrenoidosus | reverse complement strand
AAGTCCTTCGGAGCAATGAAAATAAGAATAAGAAGAGAGATTTTTCGCGGTTTTCGCGGTTTTCGCGATTTTCGCGTTTTCGCGGTTTCGCGTTTTCGCAATTTCACAACGATAAGGATGAAAAGAAGAGCAGTACGGCTCAGCTGATTCTTTGGGAAGCATGGAAACAGCAAAAGGATCGGGGAAGGATGAAAAGAAGACACTGGAAACGAACGGCCTCAGTTCCGTTCCTCCGTTTCCCCCGAAGGATGAAAACAAGCGTCGCAACGCATTCTGTCGCACGATGATTGGCCGCGGCCGCCGCATGTCGACCAGCTGGCAAATGGCGCCCTTTTATTGGTGCAGCGCTTGTTCTCGCTGGGAATCTCCATTACTTTCCCCGTATGCACAGCAGGTTGTGCTTGAAGTCGATCCATGTTGCGCGATCCTAATTTGTTGAAGATCAATGATTTACTCCACAGGATCGATCCTGCACGGAAACTCTTTGAACTCCCAAGCGCCACATTCGCGCCCGGAGCGCCACCCGACTGGCCAATTTCGTCCAAAGGCTTCCCGCCGCGCTCGGACGGGCGAGACTGAGCAGTCGGGCGCGCAAGAGCGGCCAGGGGCCCACTTTTCCCCGGGGCGCGGCCCTCCGACGCTCTTTTTGGTTCCGACGTGGAACCCTGTTTTTCGCGGAAAGCGCCGCCAGTTGCAACAGCCCGCCGACCATGAGGCCACTGCTGCTTCTCTTGGCGATGCTGCCGGCCTGCAACCCCTTCTCCGTGCGGAAGGGGCTGCAGAGCGCCGGAGAGACCTTCCGCAAGGCCCTGCACCAGCAGCAGCGCGCGGTGACCGCCGCCGCGCTGGGGGCCGTGCTGGCCTGCGGGGCTCCCGTGGCGCTGGCCGACGATGAGCTGGCTAGCTTTGCCGCCGACGGCAACAAGGTGGAGGTACGAGATGGAATGGGCGAGATGGGACGGGTGGTCAGCAGCTGCTCGAGCCAGCGATTTGAATTGCTAAGGCCTTTGGTGTTGCTCTTGGGTGACGTCTTAGGTGGACAGCATGTGCTTCATGCGGAAGTGCATTCTGGAGACCACGGAGTGTGGGAACGACCCCACGTGCCTCAAGGGACTGAGCTGCCTCGCTCGCTGCAAGGGAGAGGGGACGTGCAGCACGGGCTGCTTTGCCGCCTACGGCTCCGAGAGGTTGAACAAGATCTTGTACTGCTCGGTAGAGAAGGAGGACTGCGTCAAGGTCCCCCGCGACGAGGGCCGGGCGACCTGGGCGGTCGATCCCAGCGACGAGCGGCCCACCGTAGTGCAGAGCTTCGACATGAAGAGCCTGGAGGGGAGCTGGTACAAGGTCATGGGCTGGGACCAGCGCTACGACTGCTTTGATTGTCAGGTCAACAGCTTCCAGACCCAGGGCGCGCCGCCGGGAAAGCCCTCCCCCACGAGGTCAAGCCTGGGCAGGACGCCGCGAAAGTGGGAGATCGTGAAGAACGCGGGGAGCCGCGAGGCCGTGGGCTTGTTCGACGGCCTGGAGTCATTTATCCGGGGAAAGCAGGCGATTGCCGCGGACGAGCAAGGGCAGGCCGTGGCTGAGAGCAACAACGATGGGTACCGCATGAAGATGGAGGTGAAGTTCACGCTCCCGCGCCCGCGCGACGAAAGAGGATATCGCAACGAAGTGGAGGAGGAGATCATCGGCGACGGCCCCGGCTCGCCGCGGTCCATGCACAGCAAGGGCCGCATGTTCGGTCTCACCTTCTGGGAGAACTACTACGTCGTGGCGGAGGGAAACCCGGATGGGTCCTTCATCACGGGAAACGGCAAATTCTCCAATCCAGTTGCCCCAGCCCCAGTTCCAGCCTCGCCGAAGCGAAGTGGCGAGCTGACGCTGGTTTCCAGCGTCGCGGAGGAGTCCGCTGAGGCACTGAAGGCGGCAGGAGTCCTGAGGGGCAGGCTTCAGGAGGCGGCACATTCCGTCAAGTCCCCTTTCTGGAGCTCCAAACCTCCTCTTCCAGCGCTGCCGGCGACGATCCAGACGCAGACGACGCTGACGGGGACGCCAGTCGTGGATCCGGATCAAGGAGTTGCCTGGAAGTTCATCTACTACACGGGCCACACGCTCCAAGGGAACTACAAGGGCGCTTTCGTCTACTCCCGGGAGCCGATTCTGCCCGCCAAGTATGAGCCAGCGATCGAGGCGGCGGCGAAGCAAGTAGGCCTAGACATCACCCAGTTTTGCCGGATTCGCAACACGTGCTTCCTGAGCGAAGACGCGCCCTACGCCAACCCGGGCTCCCAGAAGCTGCAAGCGCAGGCGAAGCAGAAGCGGGGCTGGTTCCCGATTTTTGAGATGACCAGGAGCGTAGCGCAGGAGCTGTCCGACTGGTTTGGGGATCCGACCCTCGTCAGTGACTGGCTCCTCGCGCAGCAGGAGCGGGTCGTCCTCCAGCAACCCCTGGAGACGTCTCCCTTTGCAGACTTGGTGCAGAAGTAAGACCCTGTCCGTCCGGACAGATTTCAGATCGGTCTCGCGTGAGGGCTGTGCTGTTGGATCGGATGGAGCATCGCGCGCCAGCGGATGATAGACCTTGTGGCTGGGAAGGAGACTTATCGATACACGTACCCTAGCAGTCCCGTTTTGTGCAGATAAATAGTAGCGATGTCGACTCGGTCGAAACGAAAAGCAAGTCAGATAGAATGGGCAGCGCACATGGAGCAAGCAAGGTGTTGGGCGATGGAGAAGGCATGACGTGCGAGGGATTCGAGACGGCAGGATAGTACGAGCGTTTCGCGGTCTCAAGGCTAGGTTTGTGAAGGGACAAGCTATTTGGAATCCTGCTTGATCTAAGTTTTGCAAATTTTTACCGTCCTATCCATGGTGTGGTCTTCCGCGTGGTGTGCTGCGATTTGGCTGCTTCCCTCCGTAAACCCGAGCGACTTTCCCAACCCATCAGAACTCGGTGCCCTCCCCCCCTCCTCCCCTTCAATGCTGTCGACATCCTCTGGCAGCATGTCCTTCCGCTCGACATTCTTGTGCAGGCCCTGCAGGAGCAGGGCAACGCCTCGAAGCTTCGTAAGCAAGCGCAGGTGGCTGGGTGAACTCAAGATGAACCGCCCTCGCCGATCTCTCATGGCCCCGTAGCTCTCCATCCAAGCATCGTGCAACCTGCGATCTACATCTGCCATTAGTTGCGTGGCATACTGCCAGAGCGGATGGTCCACAAAGTCGGTACCTGCAAAGATCGTTTGCTCGCACACTCTTTCGTGCAGGCGAAGCGCCTGGTCAAGAACGCTGCGAATGATTGCCTTCGCGCACAGACTCTTCAGATAAGCAGCCTTCCTCGTGCACGTGGACTTTTTTCCTTCCAATCAATCAACCAACCAATCAATCAACCAATCGATCAATCGTGCTCACCTCCATGATCGAGTCCTTGAGCTTCGCCTCCAACCAGCAAAACCGAGCTTGGCGAAGGAGCTCTTCAAGCCTTAGCAGCTACTCGAGACATGTGGTGTTAGCTCTTGATTCCATTCCCCCACTACGATTCTGAGCTCTGCAGATACCAGAACGCATCTCTCCGACGTGAAGTAGGAGCTTTCCAGAAAGTCGCTCAGCCTTTTGGTACAAAGTATCCACGTCGAAGCACTCTTGTGCTGGGTGAAGATGCGCTCGAGCGTGTCTTTGCTGGGCCAGTTCTCCTACACACACACAGCCCGACGCCACGGGTGAGTTCTTTCACAGTCATCACCGACCGCTGCTCGTTCTCCGCCACCAGAAGAAACGAACCTTTGCGATGACAGCATAGAAGAGCACACTTCCGATCAAGAGCGCCAGCGCGAAGCTGTTGAGAGAGATCAGGATGATCGACTGAGTCCGCGCAACCAGAAGTGGGCTTCGGGCTCGCAGGCCCGTCATAAACCCGAACGTGGCATTGATGGCCATAGTCAGCGCGCTGACGCGGAAGATCAGATTTGACGAGGCCAGGCGAAAGGGCCCCACCAGCGAGAAGTACATGAGGTAGGACATGTAGGTGCACCAGTACGCCACGACTTGCAGCGTCGCCACCGGGCTCAGCAGCAAGAACGCCGCCACGAGAAGCACCTTCAGCAGAAGCGTCGCAAATGGATACCAGAGGCCACTCCGGCGAAAGCTCGCCAAGAGATATGACCTCGTGCGAACGTATGCATCGTTCAGACCTGCCGACAATCTTGATCAGACGTCTATGGCAGCTCCCTTTCTGCTTCTCTCTCCGCGTTGTGTCCGCCCCCGTCAAGAACTCACCGAGAGCGTACTCGATTTCCATTTGCTGCACCACGCGCTCGTGATCTCTGTCGTCTTCGAAGACGTAGGATGCGGTGGTCAATCGATAGGTCGCGAGTAGGAACGCCCCCGCCGCACTGACCCAGACAAGGCCGTAGAGAAGAATGGACAGTGCATGACCTGCGCTTCCACAGACCACGGACGGATCCGCGGCGAGCTGCCCGTCGACTGCGTCAACATGTGTTCCGCAGTTGCGCAGATCGTGAATACTGCGCACCTTATCATCTTCGCAGAGAGTGAGACGACTTCCGGCGAGCCCGATAGGGAGGAATAAGCACCAGGCCATGGCGAGCCAAGCCCGCTCAAACTCGCTGTTCCAGTTGAGCAGCCACGTGGAAAGGCTTCTACAAGAGGAACGGCGCAAGGTTAGATAAAGGCCTGGTCCCAGCATCGCTGCGCACGCACCGATGATGATCGTCATCGATGCTGAAGAATCGCAGAGCCACGTGAGTGGCGGCAACGAGCTGGCGGCGATAGACATACGTCGCGATGAACGCTAGGCAAAGGACGTTGTAGGCAAAGGCGTAGAGTAGATAGCCTTGCATGACCCCATACTTTGACTGCGGAAGATTCGAGCGGCTCATGAGCGCCCCTACGCGGACCAAGAGAGGAAGGAACTAAGACGAAGAGGTACGCAGACGAAGAGATGGGCTCTGTACGGTGCTCTCATTCCAGGGGCGAACTGGCGAGCACCTCTGTCGGACATGCTGAAGAAGTCCAAGCTGAAGAGGGTGGTGAATCGCGTGAACGTCAGCCACGCAAAGGGCCAAGGCCAAGGCTGGCTCATTGTCCACAGGACGCTGTAGCATTGGAAAGTATCCAAGAGGACGAAGATCTTCTCGCTCCACCACAGTCCCACGGAAGGCCGGAACCTGCGCACCCAGCGCGTTGTGTGAAGGGGCTTGCAAAAAGCAGAGCGCTTCGAATACATTCGCACCTGGCCAAGAGACATCGGAGCAGTGATCGTGCATCCTTCTTGACGCTTCCGGCCGCGCGATCTTCCCAGAACCCCGCCTCCTCTTCCTGCTTCCTGAGCATCCTTGCGCTGCTCAGTCTGGGGCAGATCGCGTCAAGTCTCTACGCTCCCTCCATCTCAAAACGACGCCATGCCCTGCAAGTCCTCTGGCCAAGGACCGTGTTGAAGAGACACGACGAAATCCCGCGGCATGGCGCTTCACCCGACCAAAGAAGGCAGCTCTGTCTTTGCAGCAAGATCACCCACACTTCAACCACCGCGCCTGCGCCTCCTCCACCTCCGAAGCTCCCGTCCCAATCACCACGGCTCTTGCGGCGCCTACAGTAATCCCACGTGCACCGCCGTCCCGCTGCTTCGCGCCATCGGCGCACATCCGCTGCGGATTAACCGCCGAAGTCGGAACAATTTGGCCTCTGCGTGACAGCCGGATCCCCGGAACCGCAGCGAAGGGTCCGGACTTTTCTCGACGCTGCGACAGACACGACGCCGCCTCGCGACACTTTCATCGGCGTCGTCGACTTTTTTCAGCTGGGCAGCAGTGGCGAAGCGGGTCTTCGTCGCGGGAGAAGACGGAGGTGCTCGGGGCGGCGTCCTTGGATGCTGACGGCTCCGCGGAGCATGGCAGTGTATGACGTGGTCATCGTCGGCGGGGGCCTCTGCGGCTTGTTCTTGGCACGGCAGCTGGAGCAGCAGGGCTGCGGCAGCTACGCGCTGCTGGAGGCGCACCCTACGACGCTTGGCGGGCGACTCCGCAACTCGCCAGAGGGCTTGGACCTGGGGGCGGCCTGGGTGTGGCCGCAGTACGGGCAGCGGCATGCGCCCCAACTGGCGGAAGATCTGGGCCTGCGACTCTTTCCCCAGCCGCAGCAAGGCATGGACTCCTTCCGGGTGGAAGGAGGAACCTACGCCATGATCGAGCGCATAGCGGCGGATTTGCCAAAGGAAAAGCTGCGCCTAGACTTCCCCGTCGCGAGGATCAGCCTCGTGCCGGACGAAGGGGCGACGCTGGAAGTCGACAATGGCGAACCGAACACGGAGAAAGGCAAAGACGACGTCTGCGGGGAGCATTTGGTGGTAGAGAGCACGGAAGGAGCCACGGTGCGTGCCCGGCGATGCGTCCTTGCAGTACCGCCAGAGCTGATTGCCGAGAGCATCAGCTTTGAGCCCGAGCTACCATCGCGACGCATTGCAGCGATGAGGGCCGCGAAGACATGGATGGCGGGCGTGACAAAGGTCGTGATGACCTATGATTCGAAGTTTTGGCACGGGAAAGGCCTCGGTGTCGGGAGCAGCGGACCGGCCTTTCAGGTGTACGACGCGTCGACCGAGGATGAGAGCGTTGTGGGAATCACTTTCTTTGCCTTCAGCGAGGTCGACCTGACGGACGAGGAGTTCGCGCAGCAATGCCTTGAGCAGCTTTTGCATTTCCATGAGCTCACTGGAGGCGCACCGGGGGATGAGTTTGCATCAGCTGCAAAGGCCTACGGCACGCTCTTCGTCCAGCGCTGGTCGAAGGAGCCGTTCGTCAGCGCCAACCCCAGTCCGAAGACCGTGTACCCTCATCCTCACCCAGTCCCAGCACTGAGCCGGCCAGAGTGGAATGGCAAGCTTCTGTTTGCAGGCACAGAGACAGACTTGAGGGAGCCAGGGGTACGCTGAAATGTGCACGATGCCTGACGAAGCCGTACATGCGCAGCTTACGTCGTTGGTCCTTTTTGCCCTCCGCACTTCTAGCTTGTGGAAGGTGCTGTGGGAGCCGCGAAACGTGCATTCAAACAGCTTGAGGAATCCCGGGGGTAGATAGCGAAGAGCGGCTGCTCCGTGCAGCGGATGGCGCGAAACCTGGTGGTGCAGATGGAAGATGATGCAGGTGGAGGCGGCAAAACCTGGTGGTGCAGATGGAAGATGATGCAGGTGGAGGCGACGAATGAATCATAAACGTCCCTCGATGCGGGGTTTGAGTCCAAGCTGATGGAAGCCTGAAACGCCAGGCAGAAGCCGAAACCAAAGCTCTCGCATGCAGGCACGGAGTGCCAGCATGCATGTCTGTTTCCTGAAACGAGGCCCTCAGTGGGAATCTGGTCATGCGTCACGGCGACGACGCTTCTCTTCGCGCTCGCGCTTTCGGCGCTTCTTCTCCTTTTTCCGCTCTTTGCGCTCTTCCCGGCTCTCTCTACGGTCCTTGTCTCCTTCTTCGACCTCGACCCACTTGCGACTTAGATTCTGCTCCTTATCCTTGTCCGGACCGCGCTCACGATCACGAGCGTTGTTGCGATCATGGTCGTGAACGCGGTCTCTACCGTGCGCGAGCTCTCGGTCGAAGGCGTGGTCACGATCTCGTTGCCGATTTCGGGTTTGGTCGCGGTCACGGGCACGATCCTGGGCACGATCTTGGTCGCGGTCCCGGGTACGATCTTGGGCACGATCTTGAGCACGATCTTGGGCACGATCCCGATCTCGGTTCCGATCTTGAGCACGGTCACGGTTGCAATCGCGGTCACGCTCGCTGTCCCGGTCGCGGGCGTGGTCGCGGTCGCGACTCCGCTGGCGATGGCGGTCATAGTCGTGAATTCGGCGCCCATCTGCTACTCGACTTGAACGAGCTTCTCGGCCGCTTTCCATGCCTTTAGCGTTGGATTCGTCGTCCCCATCTCCCCTATCCGGACCCAGTTCCACCACCCGGCTTCGAACCCGATCTGCATCTCGACGATCTCTATCCCGTTCCCTTCCCTGGGGTTTTCCATAGCCACGGTTCCGGTCCAGGTCCCGGTCCCGGTCCCGGTCGCGGTCGCGGTCGCGGCCTCGGTCGCGATCACGGTCACGGTCACGCTCACGGTCACGGTCACGCTCACGGTCGCGGTCACGATCACGATCACGATCACGATCGCCATCACGATAGCTCCCTCGGGCTCTTTCGCTTCGATCGTCGTGCTCAGGTCGATACGACTTGCTACGCTCGTGCGTCACTCGAGCGTAATCCTTGTCCGGACCTCGACTTCGATCCTTTCCTTCACGCTCCCCTGTATCGTCCCGCACACCCGAAGTGTAAGCGCGACGCAGTCGATCACGAGAGCGGCTCCTGTCGCGAGAGCGGCTCCTGTCGCGAGACGAATACCCTCTTCCTCGAGGGGAGTCGTCGCCGTGGGGGGATGATCGGCGGGCCATATCTGCGTACTGCACTTTTCCTACGCGCTGCGGAGATTTTCTGCGCGGCGGAGCTCTACCCCGATCGGCGTCAGAACGCTCCACCGGAAACGAGCTGAAAGAGTCGCCGGGATACGGGCCTTGGCCCGCGTTGGACCTTTCCTGTTCGGGTCTCTGAAAGTCGCGTTCGTCTCCTTGGGAAGGATTGTTATGTCCCGCTCTTGCCGCTTCCTCCTGCACGTGGCTGTCGTTTGGCCCAGTTCCGTCCATCGGCCCGGGGAAGTCGCCTGGTGACTGACCTGGCCCGGGGCCTGGCGTCGCGCGTGGTGCACCAGCCGCACGAGGCCCGGGCATCGGATCCGGGCCCGCTCCAGGCATCGGACGTCGTCGAGATATCTGGGATGGCCGTGGCATTCCGCCAGGCCCTCGCCCAGGACCATGGCCCATGGGGCCTTGCATCGGCGGACGGCCCATGTTGTTGTATGGCCCGCGTCCTCGGCCCATGTACGGCGGCGGCCCGTTCCCCATAAAGCCATACCCGGGTGGCCCCATGCCGGGCGGTCCCATCCCCGGTGGCCCCATGCCGGGCGGTCCCATCCCAGGCGGTCCCATCCCAGGCGGTCCCATGCCTCGCGGGCCCATGCCTCGCGGGCCCATGCCTCGCGGGCCCATGCCTGGGGGCCCCATGCCGGGCGGGCCCATGCCGGGCGGCCCCATGCCGGACGGGCCCATTCCGTTCGGCCCCATGCCGGGCGGGCCCATTCCCCGGGGTCCCATCCGTGGGGTTCCCATCCAACCGCCCGGCGGCCCTCCCCACGTGGGCCGCCCCATCCACGGAGCCGGCCCAGGAGGAGCGCCGGGGCCGCGGAAGCCCTGCTGCTCGGGAGGGATCGCACCTGGAGGCGCGGACCCGTCCACGGGATGCCTAGCGTTGTCATCAGCACCTTGCGTTTCGGGTCCGTCCGCCGTCTGCCTGGCTGAGTCGTCTGAAAGGGGCTTTTCGGAATCATCTTGCATTTGTTCTTTTGGTTTGACATCCTCCTGTGTCTCCTCAGTTGGTAGGAGCTCGAGTACTGCGTCCGTCCCGGACATCTTCTCTTCCTCTGGCAGCACCGGCACGGTGGCATTTCCAGACTTCTGCTCGGCAAGTTCCCGCTCTTTCTCTAGTTTGTGCTTCTCCAAGAATTCTTCGACGGCCTTCCGGATGCCCTTGTTCGGGCGCAGAGACTCTGGCGACACGTTGAGGGTGTGGCACAAAGGGCATTTCATTTCTCCCTCAATCAGGCTCGTTCGCAGGCATTCATCACAAGCTGTCTCATCACAACACGGGAGAATGGAGGCATCACGAATCAGCCGGAAGCAGATCTTGCACTTGAGCGCGTCCGGGACATTCTCCGATTCGTAGATGCCGCTGAGGTTGGAATAGTTGCTGTTCTTCAGCTTGTTGAGGTCAGCGTCGTTTGCCTTGAGGAGCGCATATCCCCAACTTGTCTTCACCATGTTCTTGGACGGGTCGTAGTTCTTCGCCTCCTCCTCCGTGATGTAGTTGAACGTGCTCTGAGGCTTGCCCTTCGAGCTCGGGACCAGCGCGATGTCATAGCGCTCGTCGCCGTTCGTCGGGCAGTGCTGCACGAAGTGGCCCGGGATGCCGCAGCGCTTGCACACATAGTCCGGCGGCGGCCGGCCGAACTGCCGGTGCTGCCGGTGATTCATCAGCCCAGACAGACCGCCGCTTCCGCGATGGCCGGAGGGCCGCTCGGCCATCGCCGAAGAGCCCCCGATCAGACTGCCCGCCCGAGACTCCGACTCGCTGGTCCAGGTGCGCTGCGACTTCTCGCCCCCACCCGGACGAAACTCGCTCGAGATGGCGTTGATGGACTGGAAGATCGCGTCGTCCTCGGCGTTCTCGTCGTTCGCGGGCTCCGCCGCCTTCGGTTCCTCGTTCTTTACGGGCGCCGCCGGCGCTCTCTTGGCCTTTCCCTTGGCGGACACCCTCCGGAAGAGCACCTGGGAGTTCTTGGGCACCGAGTCGTCGTCGGTGAGCACGTTGGCGCCGTTCTGCGCGAAGGACAGCTCCAAGAAGTAGTCCCTAGCCTTGTCCATGCGCTTCTTCTGCATGATCTTGATCTTCAGGTCCACCACCCGGATGGCATCGCCCTCGAACGTCACCGTCTCGAACTTCTTGCCCAGCTTGGCGCGCACGAACACCTGCGACGCCATCTTGCGCCCCCGCGCCGCGTGGCGCCAAAAGGAGAGAGCGGGGACGCTTCGGCCGTCTCTGTCCACGGGGTACTTCAGTACCCTTCGGATACCAGAGCGCTATCCACAGGAGTATCGTGTCTGTGGTACTTGCCAAGGTACTTCGACACGTTCAAAAAGGCTTCCGTCTGTCCCACCTCGGAGTTTCCCGCCACTGAACGTTGGGATCCGCGCGAAACCGCCCATCGGATATCCTATGCCGTATCTGAAGCGGCGGCCTTTTCGCGCCATTTTCCCCCTGCGTTGGAGCGTCCATCTGCGGCTCTCCAAGCCCAATCGGCTTTGCCGCGGACATTCCTGGCGAAGCGGCGGTGCGGTGCGGCGTGTGAGGCGAAACGACCTGGTGCACAGCATGTCGGAGGTCATGGAACTGGTGGCGGAGGCAGAACCCGCTGGAAATTCGGCCTTCCACGCGCCCGTGGCGGACGTCTCGGCCGTCGTTGCCCAGCTGAGGCTCGCGCAGGTCAAGCTGGTCGCGATCGACTTCGACCGGACGCTGTTGTCCACGCACACCGAAGGCGCGTGGCGCTCTTCTTCGCAGGACCTGGCGTACTACGTGAGAGACCTGTTTCGCGAGCTGATTCCGGCGGTTCTGCGCGCCGGCATCTTCGTGAGCGTCGTGACCTTCACGCCGCAGACCGAGCTGGTTCGCGGCGTGCTGGAGGAGGCGCTGGGCGAGGCGCTGGCGCGACAGATTCCGGTCCGCGGCGGCGACAACTCGTGGTCGTATCGAGGCGGCGGCGAGTCGGCTGGCAAGCAAGGCCACATGGCCAGTGCCGCGGAGGAGATCTTGCAGACGTATGGCGTGACCATCGAGCGCGGGACGACGCTGCTCATCGACGATGACTTGCGGAACATCCGCATCGCCCTGGAGCACGGCGTACGGGCGATTCTCTTCCGCCCGGAGTCTCCGGAGGACATCTGGGACGATTTGGAGGCGCTCGTTCGGTATCACGACCATGTCCAGTAGCTTGTCGGAATCTTGCCCCTCGCCACGGCGGTGACGTGGACGCCAGCCAGTCGTGAGCCATTAGGTTGGCCATGACCGAGTGATGCGTGCGCAAGAACATGACCAAAGCCGGTTTCGTCAGGAGGGCTTTGAGTGATTCTTCAAAGGATTTTTTTCTGATTCGTCAAAGGAAACCTTGATTCCTCGAAGGGAATTCTGTCCATTCCTTGATGGCGGTTCTCACGTGTCTCAGATTTCTCACATCCAACACGTCCCTCCGCAACCACTGAGGTAGAAACCCACCCCGAACCCCGACCTCGCACACAGACACGCAGAGAAGTCTTGCTGAAGCAACTCAGGCGACCTCAAACTCCCAGGTCCTCAACGTCGAACAGATCGCTGCGGAAGAGCAGATCCGCGTCCGGGAAGTTGCCGATATTCGGCAGGACGGCAGGCTTCTGCGAACTGCTCGCTCCGTACCACTCAACGATGCCATTCCAGACGGCTTCCAGGCTCATCGTCGGAATCAGTCTTCCGCGGCCGATGTTGAGCTCGCCGTCGTCGGTGATGTCCGAGGGATACCTGCCGAGCATCTGACCTCCCCTGACCTCGCCACCGGTGAAGAACATGTTCCCTCCCCAACCGTGGTCCGTACCGGCGCCGTTGCTCGTGAGAGTCCGCGCGAACTCGGAGGCGCCCACGAGGACCACGCTGTCCCACAGACCTTGGCCTTCCATCTCTTCCTTGAAGCTCCGGAGCGCACCGTTCAGCTCGACGAACTTTCGGGTCAGCACCTGCCCGTTGTCCGAGTGGGTGTCGAAGCCACCCAGCTCGACGTAGTACGAGTGGCGCTCCGCTCCGAACTCCCCGCGGACCGACAGGAGCCGCGCCACCTGCTCCAGCTGGGCGCCGAGGCGGCCGGCGGCACCAAAGTCCTTGGTGAGCTCCGACGATTCCAGCGCGTCCTCCAGAATCTTCGAACGGCTCAGGGCGCTCTCCAGGCGGTTCGACCAGGTTCCCGCGAAGTACGACTTGGAGAAGTTCTGGTTGAGCTCCCGCAGCGGCTCGCTGAGGTCCGTCGCCAATTCGCCGACATCGAACGTCACGGTCCCGCCATTGGAGCTTAGGACGTCGGCCGCCTGAGAGGCGCCAGGGTAGCCATCCAACACGATGGCTGGGCCGTTGATGGAGAAGGACGCCGTGTTGTAGCCGTTCTCGGTCAGCGCGTCGTTCAGTCTGCCCAGGACGCCGGTGGGCGTGCTGGCTTGGCCATACACCGTCTTGGTCACCTTCGACTGCACATTGTGGGCAAAGAGCGACGCCGGCAGCCGTTTCAACCGCCGGCGGTACTCCTCCTTCGTCACCGGCTCGATCAAAGGCCCGACGTTGGCGACGAAGGCCAGATCTCCGTCTTCGTAGAGCTCCTTGGCGTACGGCAGGTCTGGGTGGATGCCGAAGACGCCGCAAGGCTGCGTCCCCGCCGGCACGTCGATCTGCAACAGGTCGTCCTTTGCCAGCGCTATGTCCGTCCGGACGTCGCTGTACATGTCGTACATGTCGGTTGCACCGCACTCGGAGTGCGGCACCACGAGGTTGTGCGAGTCCATCCCGCCGGAGAAGAAGAGGTACACGATGGCCTTGAACGGCCGCTCCGTGGGCTCGCTCTGGGTGTCATTGGACAGCGCACTACCAAGTGGTCGGTGTAGCCCGCCCGTGAATTGAAACTCCGGCGTGCCGGCGAAGAGGGTGAGCGCGCCTCGCAGCGCGTCGTCCAAGTTGCCGCCGTCCTCGTACCTAGCGTCGTAGACGTCTTGCAGAATCTTGCGATTGGCAGGGTGAAGTCGCCCGCCCGTAAGAAGGAGATCCAAGTCGTCAATGACTTGGGAGCTGTTGGCGCCGATGGGCGCTTCGTACTCCAGCTGTCCCCAGTTGTAGTCCTCGGCGTTGATGCTTCCGCGCCGCAGTTGCCAGCAAGACGGGTTGAAGTAGTTGTCGTGGCCAAAGCCGCCGTAGCAGTCGAGCAGGCCGAACCGCACCAGGCTCAGCATGCCGTTCAGGTAGCTGATGATGTTGGGCGTCGTGAGCAGCTGCGCCTCCGGCGCCACGAGGTTGGCGCCCACCACGGGACCCGGCGGTTGGTAGTCGGACTGGTAGAAGTTGAACACGCTGGGGGATCTCCAAATCATCTGCCCGATGTCGCTGTCCAGGTCGCGCATGGGGATCTCCCACGCCTCCTTGGCATCGAAGTCCAGCGCTCGCATGAAGTGGACCAACTTCACCAAGGGCTCGCGCACCTTCCCGTGCATCGGGTCCAGCGCTACCGCGGCAGACAGCGACTCGCGATCGAGCAGGATGGCGGCGAGGGTGGCGCCGAGGTCTCCATACTTGCCGCTGCCGATGCCGTTGTAGGCTCCCATGCGGAAGGCATTCGCCACGCTCGCCACGTATCTCGGCGCCGGGTTGGAGGTGGTGAAGCGCTTGATGAGGAAGTCGGCCAAGAACACCGGCGTGTTGTCGTTGTAGAGCAGGTGCTTCAGCACCGCGTCGGTCTCGTCCTCAGCGTCGCGCACGGTCACTTCGTCCTGCATGAAGAAGGACGGCGGGTTGTGGAAGCCCATGCCATCGCCCACGTACACCGCGGACGCCAGGTTGCGGAAGTAGCGTGGTTCCCGCGCCGGCGTCTCTACCTTGAAGATGCTGTTCTCGCTGAGGCCGTTCGCCCCTCGCTCGGTGTACACGGTGACGCCGGCGGCCGCGCTCTGCTGGCATGCCGCGGTGTCGCATTGTTCATAAGCTCCGGCCTCGTAGGCATCCGGAGGCATCGACCCGATACGAAGGCGCTGCAGAGCCTCGTCGACGCTGGGGATGGAGTCGAAGACGGACGACGTCGTCACGGTCGCGTTGCACATGCAGGCGTCGAGGTCGGCGACGAAGTCGCAGTCGCCGCCACGGCAGCCCTCACTGGGCTTCGGGTATTGCTCGTTCAGCCAGTTCGCCCGGAAGATGTTCTGCGTCTCCTCGTTCAGCTCGCGTCGAAGCCTGTTGCTCCGGAATGCATCCTCAATCACATGCACCGAAGCCACACGACCATCCTCCGTCACCTTGGCTTGCACCTGGCACGGCAAGGCGGACCAGACGGGCGTCTCCCACGTGCAGCTGTTCAGGGTGATGCGGGTCCAGGTACTTATGGTCTTGTTGCCATTGGCTTCGCAGCGCGCCTGCGCGGTATCGTAGCTGACCCTCTCGTTGTTGTAGTAAGGGCACACGCGATCGGCGACGGAGTCACCAACGTCGTCGCCGCAGGCCGTGCTGCCTGCAAAGGTACCAGGATCGGCGCAGACGTTTCTTTGTCGGTTGCTCCTGGAGACGGTTCGTCCGTTCTCGTAGAACGCCATTTTGACGCAGGGCTGGCGCCGGTACTCGTAGTAGACCCGGCGACCGCCGTCGAGGATGAGCAGCACCGTGCGGACGGTGTCCACGTTGCACTCGTTGCCGTCGCAAGGGAGATTCTCCGCCAGCTCGACGACGCTTCGGAAGCGGCAGGAGCCGGAGCCGTCGTCGTTACAGAGGGTCTCGTAGAGAGCGGACGTGTCCGCGTTCAGCGTCATGCGGAGCACGCCCGATTCTACGAAGTCGCTTGGGTCATTCTGCAGCTTGGGTAGCGGGCTGTTCCCGAGATAGACAAACTTGGCGCCCTTCTTGAGGAAGGGCTGCGCAGGGAGTTGCGTGCACAAGGGATACCCATCTCCGATGAAGGCGCCGTCCAGACCGGCCTTGGGGAAGACGTCCCTATAGTCGGCCCGAATGCGCATGGGGTCGATGTTGTTGACGTTGTAGAGCTGCTCGATGTTCTCACGGCCCGGCTGGCGGACGAAGCCCGTCCAAACGCGGGCAAACGACAGGATGTCATCGTTGGTGTAGGTAGCCATTCGCTCTCCGTTCGCGTCGAGCATCGGCGTGCCGTCGGCGTTCAGCTTCCACAGGCCGATGGTAAACAGCTGCATGATCTCTCTGGCGTAGTTCTCGTCAGGGAAGATCCGGCGCCCGCGGTCCAGCTGGTACTGGAGGGACCGCGAGTTCACGAATGTGAGCATGGAGGCCATGAGTGGCGAGTAGCTCACTTCCCGCAGCACGTCGAAGAAGTTGCCGAAGCTGTGGCGCACGAAGATGTCGTAGTAGGTCGCATAGGCCTCTTGGAAGTTTTGCGAGCCGGCGCCCTCTTCGTTGATCACGAAGATCTGCGCAAGCGCCCATGCCATGCGCTGGCGCAATTGATCGGAGGCCTTGAGCGCCACGTTCAGCCATACGTGGTACTTGCCGTCAATCGAGCGGTCGCGGAACAGGGGTTGGTCGAACTCCTGGGTACGAAGTTCTTCTATGCTGTTGATGGCGAAGGGATAGTGCGCGCCTTTCATGGGCAGGTTCCGCACCTCGCCTGGCGAACCGCAGGCCTCTTCGCCGATGCCGCCAGCGTAGGAGATGGCAGAGCCGACTAAGGCGGCCATCTCTTTGGTGCGAACGCTCTGTGGCAACGAGGCGAAGTCCACCTCCTGGCCAAAGCGCCCGAGGTATGGGAAGTCGCGATTCGATTCCCACCGCTCGATGGAGTGCGAGGACGGGTAGTCCAAGAACGAGCTGCCATCTCTCTCCGCGAAGGCCGTGATGGGGTTGTCTCTCCCCGCGCGGTGGGCATCGTCGTTGCCGAAGTGCATGACTGTCCAGTCCGAGAAGTCGTAGACGCTGTAGAGGTCGTCGTGCACCTGCTCCCAGCACACGGTGTTGCCGTTGCTGTAGGCGGCGTTGATCTTCGCGCCGGAGATGTTGGTGTCGGTGCAGCCGTCGTCGGAGGCCACGTTGATGTCCACTACCGTCGCGCCGTCGTCGGCGCTCTCCAGAGCTTCAGTGATCACGGTGAGAGTACTTGCGTCGATGGTGTCTGCGTCGCTGCACGTCCCAGTCTGGCGCAGCCAGCGCGACCTGCCACTGGTACAAGGCTCTCCCAAGTTCCTGCTGGGCAGGCCACGGATGACATACACGTACTTGGCCGAGGTGGTGAAGAAGTTGCGAATGTTGGATTCCGACAGCCTCATCATGGTCGACGAAAACGTCGGCGTCACACAGGCGCTGGCCTCGGGGACGCAGGTCTCGATGTTTAGGAACGTCTTGGGTACCACCGGGCAGCTGATCGTCGGATCGTCGCTCAGGGCGCCTTCGGTGTTGGCCATCGGATTGGCCAGGGTGTTGTCCAGCAGCCGCAGGCGGCGCTCGAAGATGAGCCAGTTCCCGTCCGAGTCGGTGGCGAAGAGCGGAGGCGCCACATTCACCCCGCAGTCTTGTTGGGACTGAGGCCGCGCCGTGAGCGTCATGACCCCCGCCTTTTGCGACTCGATCGGCGAGAACGTGGCGCCTGCGTGCACCAGCGACGCAGTCGGTACGCTGGCGCCGGGGAAGGCCACCGCCGGGTTCGGCATCGTCAGGTCGCAGCCGTCGCCGAACTCGACGTCTCCGCCAAGCCAGTCTTCGACTTCGCAGATGGTGTACTCCGTGTCCGTGGAAGCGCCGGGGAACTCGGTAAGGACGGTGCGCAGGGCTCCGTCGACCCGAAGCTCCAAGGTGGTGGAGGATACTTCGAAGGTACGGCCCATGTCCTCGTGGGTGATGCCGAAGCGGAGCCAGCGGGAGTTCAGGTCGCAAGGACCTCGCGTGGGGAACGTGGAGGCCATGCGTACATTCGCGCGCTCACGAATGTACGCCCTGTGCAGCGTCGCCGGCGCATTCATTTGGTCCACGAGCCACTGCTGGGCTCGGCGGGAGAAGTCCTGCGAGGCCGAGCCGGGGAAGTTCTCAATCATCTCTCGGGTGGGACCGAAGGTGCCGTCGATCAAGAAGCGCGCAATCTGCTCCTCGTCCGAGACGGCGATCACGTCCGCCTCCCCGCGGACGCTCACGCCTTGCAGCACGTACTCGGCGCCGTCGTTGGGAATGTTGCTGACGCAGACGTCGTCTTTACAGGCTATCTCGAGGTAGAGCGGCGGTACGGGCTCCCAGGTGTTGCCGTCGTAGGACCTCGCGCCGGGGGTGTAGACGCCGTCCCCGCTTTCCGGGGTCACGCGAGAGACGGTGTACAGCGTGCTGGCATCGCTGGATTGCAGGCGCACGGGGCCGGGGCTCAGCGTCGTCGTCTCGCCGTCAACTTCCGGCGCTTGCACCGGGCCATCGCCGGACGAGTCGGAGTCAGAGCCGGCATTGGTCAGCATGTAGCCGACGCCAGCCGCCGCAATCACGAGGACGCTGGTGACCACAATGGCCACGGCCGTGGTCTTCTTCAGACCGCAGATGAGATTCCTCTTGTTCCCCTTCGCGGAGGCAGAGAAGCCCGGATCGCCAGGCTTGCCTCCCGTCTCGGCGTCGCCAGGCACGACGACCGCGCCGCCATTGGCGGGTCCCTCGCGAGGCGTAAAGCGACTCATCCTGCGCTGCTCGGCGGCGGGGCGCTCTCTGCGGGCCTGCAGCGCGAGCGCGTAGCAGAACGCGGAAACGGAAGATGGGCCTTTGATGCGGAGGGAGCGGAGCGTGTTCCGCGCCGGTCGATCATATGATTCACTCAAGAGCCTTGACACGCGTGGATAAGGATGAGAGGCGCGTTGACGTTTCGTTCCACAGAGCAAAACAAGTTTTGCAGGGAGCCAATCATGGATGATGTTTGCGGGCGGGTCGACGTTGTTGCACAACAGGCTCTCGGGATTGGCCGAAGTGGAAAAAGGTGGAATTTGTTCATTGGCCACATTCCCCAGCATAGTCTCCCGGCGCCTTCGATTGGTTTGCATCCGCAGGGGTTGGGAAGCCTTCACTGGTGGACGTAGGGGTAGGGCCGAAAGTCAGACCCACGTCGGCCTATCCGGAGCGTTTTGGGTTGCAGCTGATCCAGCATCCTACGCCGGAACAACTCCGCACTTGCGTTTCTCCTCCAGCTCCATTTGAAATCCTCGAACTTACGTTACGTACCACAAACCATCCACATTATCTACCATCATTATGCTATAATGAGGAGTTCAGGTCAAAGATAAATAGATATAGTTGAGAGACTGATTCTGATGGCTCAGCCGGTTTCTTCCCCAATGTTCTGGCTTCGCGTTGCGCTCTGCGAGTGCTGCCTACGGCGCCGCAGTCCGTTGCACAGTCTGCCGCTCGTGCAATGAGTCTGGATGAGAAGAGCACCCCGGAGATGGGGGAGGCGCCCCCACGCGTCACGCAGGGCTACAACCAGACGTACATCATCAAGCGTCGCTCCGTGGACCCCGAGGATCTGAAGGAGGACGATGCCAAGGAGTGGGACGACGCCAAGGGAGGCGATAGGAAGGTCTTCTTTCGCTGCGGCAATTGGTGCTACTCGGGCAGCGTGTATCTCGGCCACGACAACGTGTCCTTGAAGGACATGCCACGCGTCATCCCCCTGCTGCAACGCCAGCAGAACAAGCTCAGCTTCACCTGCAACGCCCAGAAAGTGCCGGCCTCCAGCGCATACGCAGAGCCCATGCGGCTCATGCACGACGCCACGGAGTACACGGCGAGACAGGTAGGCTCAGCAGCTCGCAGAAGCCATGGACGATGATGATCCTCAGGAAAACGACGCTGCGTTGCTCCCTGCGTAGATCTCCAGCGATACGGCCACCAACGATCTGGACCGCTGGGCGAAGGTGTTCCCATGGATCGAGGACGACACGCAGCCGACCTACTTCGAGCTGCGCATCGCGGAGCCTCCGTCCTATCTTAGAAAGGTGAGCCTGGCTGCGAGGCAGAAGCTGCAGGGATGCGGTGCTGAGTGCCTCGCCTCGTCCCGCGCAGATCGAGGCCATGGCATCCAAGACATACGCGCGGGGCCTCGTGATTATCACCATCTACTTCGAGAGCGCCTTCTACATGGTCATCAAGGACGGCACGGGCGATCAGCCGCTGCTGGACGTCCGCTTTCCCGACGTCTCGCAGCATGGGCAGGGCCTCACCATCGCGCTGGATGAGGAGGTTGGCGTCGGGCCCTACGACGACTGCCTCCTCGGGAAGCTGACGCTGTGGCAGAGCCTTGGCCAGGACATCCGGCCCCTCATGCCAATGAAGCGCAACCCAAACGAAGTCACCGACATCAGCAGTGATCGATACATGCAAACCTACTGCCTGCTCAAGACCGATTCGCAGGCTTCCAAAGGCTCCAAAGACCCGGCCATCCGGGAGGCCATGTTCCGCTTTGGCTCATGGTGCTATTCTGGAGAAGTGCAACTCGTGCAGACCTTCACGCTGGCGGACATCCCCCACCTCATCCCCGCGCTTCGCGCCCAGCAGGCCCGACTGCAGTTCCGATTCGATGTCTGCCAGATGCCCCGAGACGACATTTACACAGGTAATGATTTGTTTATTGCTGCTGCTGCTGCTGCTGCTGCTGCTGTTGCTTGAGCCATGCGCGACGCTGCTCTGGGCATTCCGAGAAAAGAGAGACAGATCCCGGGGGACGAAGGCTCATCAGCTTGCTTCTGCGTAGCTCCGCTGGCGAAGACGCTGGACCTACATGGCCTTCTCAATGATCTGGTGGTGGACGCCGAGGAAGTCCTATCGGCTCTTTTGGAGCGCATGGGATCCATGGGTCTTGCGGACACGCTGGAGTCCTGGTTCAACGGCGACGCCAACCACTCCTTCTTCGAGTTCAACTTTGCCAACGAAGGAGCCATGAAACGGGCGTTCGAGGACGTAGAGTTAGTTACCTCGAAGATGTACGACGCCCGGGGCTTTGTCTTTGTGCTCATCCTGTACCAGGATTCCCTCTTCCTCGTGCTCACGGAGGGGAAGTCCGAGCAGATGCTTCTCGACAGCACCTTTCCGGACGTCTCAAGAAAAGGTGCTTCGCAAGACACCATGCGAACGCGGGCCGTCCGGATGGCAGACATCTCACCAATCTTCTCCAACAGGTCGAGGGTATCAGATCCGCGCCTTCCCCGAGGGTGTTGATGGCTGGCCTGAGCTGCGCAAGATTAGTATCTGGCAGACGACAGAGGCCATGAAGGCGGACATGGAGAAAGCTATGGCAAAGGCCGAGGAGCTCAGGGAGGTGCTGGGAGAGGACTTCGCGCAGGCAGCAAAAGCTGCGGAGGCAAAGCGCATCGAGGTCATGGGGGATGAGCTGCGGCCGGCGGACGGGAAAGGAAGCGACACTTCTCTGTCACTGGCCCGTGATCGAGGGACAACGCCAGAGACGGAGGCAGGCAACGGAAGAGCAAAGGCGTCGGCAAAGGCCCTTGCGAAGGCGGGAAGCGCCCGCGGCATGGCACGCCCATTGGAAAAGGCTGACAGCAAGACGGCGCCGGGCCGTGGAGCTCCCATGTCAAGCAAGGTAGGCAACAAGACAAGGCATCCAAGGCAATCGAAGCCGGCCCGAAGCTGAAGCCCACCACCAACCAACCCTGCGTCGGTTTCGTCGTCGAACAGATTGCCTTGCCGCATCACTTGCCGGCCGACGAGAACCTCAGTGCGAAGCTGGCGGAGATTCGCAAGAAGATGGGCAACGACGCGGGCGGCTCGCGAGCCCCCTGGGATCGCACCGGGCGTCCCTTAGGACGTCCTGGAGAGAAATAACTGTGCTTGTTTCCGCCCGCCCAGGCTCCTCGCGCTGATGGGCAGACGGGACGGCAAAGAAGGAATCAAGAGGCTTCTTTCGTTGCGTGCGCTTTCTTGTCCGCATCTCTGGCCTGCTGAAGGATCGACTCGACGCCGGAGGCTCCGAGCTCGTCCCCGTCCAGCTCCACGAACAGGCCCTTCTGAGCCTGGTCGCCCAGCAGGCTCTGCTCCTCGGAGGAAAGCGCCTCTCCCATCCTTCGCAGCAGCAGCAAAATCTCGCGGGCCTGCTGCTCATAGTCCTCCTTGCCTAGCCTGCCGAGGTCGCGGCTCTCCCGCAGCTGCTGCAGCTTGCCCCGCAGAGCCATGGGCTCTCCCTTGGCGAACATCGCCAGCACCTCGGGCGTCTTGAAGGCCTCTTTGATGGCCGCCTGGATGGCCAAGCGGTAGGTTCCCAGCTCGTCCACAAGGCTGAGGTCCCCCTCGGCCATTCGCTGCAGCTGCTCCTCCAGCTCCCGCAGCTGCTCCCGCGTTTCCTCCTTGAGGCCCTCATATTCCTCGTCGTCGATCTCCGGCCGCAGCTCCTCCAGGTCGCCTAGCTGCTGCAGCAGCGTGCTCATCCGCTCCTCCACATTCGTACGTAGCAAAGAGGTCTCCGACACGCCGTGGGAGGCCATGGCGTCAGCTGACGTTGCCGTAGGTGGCGCCTTTTCCACAGCTGTTGGAAGCCCTGACCCGCTCAGGATCGATAGTGGCTTCTGGGCGGGTCGATCAGATCAGACCGGTGCGTGTGACGGACAGAAGCACGTCAAGATCGAGGCTGTGCGGGGATCAGGTTGGTGCAGAAGCGAAGCCCGCACGCGTGACAGCTGGACAGAAAAGACTGACGACGCCATGCGAAGACGACGGCCGCTGTATTACACAGCAGCTAGCACGCCGGGGACTGCCGCGACAGCTGCCTGGCCTCTGGAAGCCCTAGGATCTTGTGGACAAGGATCGCCAGCCCTCTCACCGGGGGTAGCAACGCTGTCGTAGGTGAGCTGCTCCCCCACTGCCTCGGAGGCACTCGGATGTTCTCTGTCGTTGACCTGCCACTGGGGACTGACGCGGTCGCTGCACCATTTGGAAGCTGATTTTCGTAGGCTTCCGCAACCATGACGGACCTCGGGATCTCGATGAAGGCGGTGGCCATCAACGTGTGGAGCACAGTGACGTTTCTCCTGCCGGTGATCCTCCTCTTCAAGCCGGATCTTTTGCAGCAAATGGCGGTGGCATGGGTCGCAATAGGCGTAGCGGCAATTTTCGTACCCCCTTTCGGCTGGCTGAAGCCGCATCCATGGTCAGACTTCCCTCATAATCGCAGCTGAGCATAGAGCGAGGACCGGTTCGGGCAGCCCAGCTGCGCAAGGCTTGATCGGCCCGTGCTCGCCTCGGATGCGGGTGCAGCTGCAGCTGCCGCTGCAGCTCGGGTCTCGAGCAACGTGTGAGTTTCAATGTGATGCGGACTTTGGCCCTGACGCGGACTTTGGTTCTGTCAAGTCGCACCGGTTGCGGGTGGTAGTAGCCTGCTTGCCAACTGCTCAGGCTGGGACGTTCTCGTGGTGCGGAGGGATGATGGAAGGAATTGACAAGTACGCGTTGGATGAATCTAACGACCTATGCACTCCGACCTACGTCACGGTTTCCACCCTGCCATGTGGCAGAGCAAAGCTGCACATCGGCAGCAGCCCTGTTTAGTCACCGTCCCCACCCCATAAACACAAGCGATGCCCGCAGTGAAAAACACGTCGATGGTCACAAAGAAAGGAATTTCACACGGCTCTCTCAAAACCTCTCCACCGCCTTGACAAGGCAGAGCACAAAGGGGCTACACGAAGAGAAAGAGCGCATGCGGACCGTACACAACCACACCAAACACGAGATCGCCCCACTATCTGCCCCCGCCAGAAGGGAAGATGCCTGAGACAGAAGCGAACATGCAAACCTTTCGCCCGTTGGCGCTTCGTAGGTGCAGATCCAGGTCTGTTCATCACAACCGCCTTAGCTTCTCTGGACAACTTAGACGACGTTGATGCAGTTCAAGTCGTCCATGGCCTCGCCCAGTCGCTCGGCCATCTTCTCCTCGGCGGAGCGGAGCGGCATGCGCGGGTCGTAGTACTTCTTGTTCGGCTTGTCCTCTCCATCCGGGTTTCCGATCTGGCCCTGCAGGTAGTCGCGGTTGGCGGCCTCGTACTCGCGGATGCCGTCCCAGAAGGCCCACTGCGTGTCGGTGTCGATGTTCATCTTGATGGTGCCGGCCTCGATGGCGTAGCGGATGTCCTCGCGGCTGGAGCCGGAGCCGCCGTGGAAGACGAAGAAGAGCGGCTTGTCGCCGTACTTGTCGCCAATCTTCTCAACGAGGTACTTCTGACTGTTGTGGAGGATCTCCGGGGTGAGCTTGACGTTGCCCGGCGCGTACACGCCGTGCACGTTGCCGAAGGCCGCGGCGATGGTGAACATGCCTCCCTCGACCTTCGAGAGCTCCTCGTACACGGCGTACACCTCCTCCGGCTGCGTGTAAAGAAGCGAGTTATCTATTCCAGTGTTGTCGACGCCATCCTCCTCTCCGCCGGTCACACCAAGCTCCATCTCGAGCAGGAGATCGACCTTGGCCATGCGGTCCAGGTACTCCTTGCAGGTGGCGATGTTCTCCTCGAGCGGTTCCTCGGACAGGTCAAGCATGTGGGAGCTGAAGAGCGGCTCGCCGTGCTGGGCGTAGTACTTCTCGTTGGCCTCGAGCAGGCCGTCGAACCAGGGCAGCCAGGAGCGCTGGCAGTGGTCGGTGTGGAGGATGACGGGCACGCCGTAGAGCTCGGCGACCTGGCGCACGTGCAGGGCACCGGCGACGCACCCAGCGATGGCAGCAGCATCATCGGTGTTATCGGCGGTCTTGCCGGCCAGGAACTGGCCGCCACCGCGGGAGAACTGGACAATCATGGGGCCTCCGTGCTTCTTGGCGGCCTCGAGGCAGGAGTTGATGGAGCAGGAGGACACGCAGTTCACGGCGGGGATAGCGAACTTGTTGGCCTTGGCGTACTCGAGCAGATCCATAAGGGCCTTGCCGGTCACGACACCCGGCTTCACCGACTCGGGCATCTGCAAGGCACGCAAGAGAGGGGGAGACGGAGCCACGACGTGAGCGGACGGTTCGGATCCGAATGCAAGGTCCGAGTCGGACGTCCTCACACCCCGAGCCTCGGCTGCCACCTCCTCCTCCCGGCCCTGTCCTCGCTGAGCACTCTGCAATCGCCCAGGGCGCGCTGGGAAGCGAACGCGCGCTCCCGTGGCGCCGATTCCGAAACTTCAAAAAGCTGCATGCGTCACCCTAAGGGCACCGTCCGCTCTTTCAAGCCCGCGCGCCCAGCCCGGCACACGCGCGTCTCACCGCCCGTCCCCCCGTCTCTCTCGCACCGCACTCTTCTCTTCAAGCCACACCACGCTTCAGCTCGAGGCGCGAGCGGACGCCTGCGAGGCGATCGGTGCTTACCTTCAGGCTCGTGGCGGCTTCCTCGGTCGTACTCATGCGGAGCGGCGAGGAGGCCACGCGGCGGCCGGTGCGGAAGCCGGAGGCCTGCGCGGCCAGGAGGGCAACGACGACAGCGGCGAACTTGAACATACTGCTGGAGACGAACAGCGGCGCGGGAGCACGGACGGTGGGGCTCTCAAGGCGTCGGATCCTTCTGCTTTGGCACTGACATACGCAAATGCTCCGATGTCGCATTTGGATAGCCGATCCTAGCTCTTCATTGTGAATGTGGATTGGACATCGGTAAGGATTTTAGTTGCTCTCTGTGCCCTACTGTTTCCTAGCCGAAGACGTGCTTGAAGTGGCCACGTCGAGCCGGGGCGAAATTCGCGAGTGCATGGCGCCTTATACGGTCATGCTACGCGGGAGTATGGGCCGGACATCGAAAGACGATGTCGGGGATTGGTCCAAATGGTCCAATCCTTGGCGCCGACTCCGGCATTGGTGCGGTCAACGCCTCGAGCGGAGAAGGGGAGATGGAATCGCCAATCACAAAAATGAGAAGTCGGGATTCTCGCTGACTGATTGGCGATACGGTGAGGACGTCATGTCTACCCGGAAGCGGAGGAGAAACCGATATGACGTGGGCCAACGTGGGCCAGGGATTCTGGGTAGTACCCCTCTCCGAAACTCGAGTACCTTGGTCTCATGTTATCCGACCATGGTATTCCTTCCCCAGCTGCTGCTCCTTGGCATTTTTAAATTTTGAATTTAGCTGTTCCAATGGACTACTTCTCTATTTTAAGCATTTGTGCATTTTCAATTTCCGCATTTCGGCATTTCGGCATTTCGGCATTTCGGCATTTCGGTTTTTCGGTTTTTCGGTTTTTGGGCATTTCGGTTTTTGGGCATTTCGGTTTTCAGCATTGAGCTTGGAGCTTGGAGCTTTTCCTAGTGCGCGACACCATACCGCGTGGGCTGCGCGACACACGATCGCAAAGCTCGCAAAACCCTCGCAAACTCGCAAAGCTCGCAAAGGCACAGTAATAAAAACAAGAGTCGGATCCTCATCTCGTCGTCTGTCTCTTGGACGTCTCTCTCTCCTTGTCCGCCATTTAAAGCTGCGGTTGGTGGTTCTCGTCGGGCCAAAAAGGCGCCAAGCGACGCCGCGATCCCCTCTCCTGTCGCTTTCAGCATGGATGATCTGACCAGCTGGATCGATGACTACCTCGTGTACACCCGGCTGGAGGCCGGCGGCCCACCGGAGGTCCTGGAGCGGATCCTGGATCCGCGGGGAGAGGTGTTCGAACGACTCCGCTTGCTCGAAGCTTTCTACGAGCCGCCCAGCGCGGCGTCCCGGGCGAAAATCGAGGCGGAGCGCATCAACGTCGTCGAGGGCGGCAAAGAAGAGAGCCTGCCGGGCGGCAAAGCCGCTGCGAAGCTCATCTTGGCCTTCGCGAGTCTCGTGGGCATCGACGAAGTCCAGGCCGGCCGGGTCTTCCTGCGCTTCCTGGAGGCCAACTACACCAAGGACGTGGACTTCGACGAGCTGGAGAGCCCCAAGACCCTCGAGAGGCTGCGGGCGTACTTCTTCACACAGCAGCTGTACAACTTGCGGTCTCTCACCTATCTGTTGCGAGCGGCCGAGGACGAAATGCACCCATCCTTCGACATCGTGCTCAAGACCGTGCAACTGCTCCTGGCCCATGATATCCACAAGACGGTCCTGGACATCCTCGGAGGGGGCCACAAGCGAGCGAGAGGCGCGGAGCCCTTCCGGCTGTCAAAGTACCTGGCGCACGCCAAGATGCTTGACGACACCTTCTCGGCCATGCACCGGTGGGAGAGCCAGCGGCAGCGCCGGCAGCAGGAAGGGCTTCTCCTGGATGCGCTGCTGCTGCTGCACGTCAGCTGCAGACGTTCGGATCTCTTGGCGTTTCTGAAGATCATGAAGGACCGATCCTTCTTCGTGGCTGTCGACGAAGCTGCGGATCAAGCGGAGGACCGCCCGGCCAAAGCCACGCTCTGCGCCTTGGAGGCGATGCAGCTGTGGCGCTTCGGCCGCGACGACGTTGAGATATCGGAGCATCCCCTTCTCGATGGGGTCCTGCGTGGGGAGATGCCAGAGGATCTCGAAGACCTGCGCGCGGTGGTGGCTGGCATGGCGGACTTTGGCGCAGGGACGCAGGGCCACGTGGGCGCCATGATGGGTCCGGCCACCGTGATTCAGCTCGGATTCGGACTCTTCCTTAACCTTGCAAAGAGGCGAGCCAAGCTTGACGTCGGCGACTCTGACAGGGTGCTCTGCGTCGCCGCGAATGATCGCGGGGCGTTCACGTTTCTCGAGAACCTGCTCGACATCCTGACCGCCGAGCAGAGCGTCTTCCGACGCACGGACGCCGCTCTGCAGTCGACGGGCCTAGAGCTGGAGAAGCGCTTTCTGCAGCGCATCCGAGACGCGGAGACGGCGTCGGAGGCGGGGGGGCTCAGCGGCGCTGAGCTGCTGGGCGAGGCCCCGCTTGCCATGGATGCTTCAATGGTGCACGCGGGCTGCCTGCTTCGCGAGGTGCTCATGGCCGTCATGGAAGTCTTCTACAGTCCGGAAGGCTTCGGAGCGAAGCTGTCCATTGAGCCGAGGGTCGCAAACCCGAATGCGGAGCTGCTGCACCAGCTCATCACGAAGGTCTACTTCGACCGAAGTCCGCTCTGCCGGGACTTCTGGATCGAGTTCGCCAACGCGGACTCTGCCGAGGGCAAGGACGACGTCTCGTCCATCCTGTCGCGTGCTGCCTCTGGCAGCGGGAAGCACTCCGATCCGGGCATCGATCTGCTCGTGGCATGCAATATGGTCTACCCCCTCCGCATGGAGCCGCTGCTCCAGCTGTTGGGTTCTCTCAGTGCAGACGCCTTCACGGCGAGGAACGTGTTCATGTATTTTGCGGAGATGAGCGTCTTCGCCGGCGACCTGGACGTGGCCTCCCTGGCTGCTGCTCCGGGAGACGACCTCGTCCTCGTGGCAAACGACGTGTACACGGAAGATGGCGCGGTCGTCCTTCCGAGGGGAACCGTTGGCGTGACCTTCGATCGGGCTGATGGCGCCGCGAGATTCAAGGCGTGCTCCTTCAAAGTCATGTACTCCGGCTGGTTCGTCCTTCTGGCACGGCTGACGCGAATGGCCCGAGGAGGCCATGCCCAGGAGCCCTTGGCTGCGACGGGATCCCGCTTGATCCAGCAGGTGTTTCGGTACGACACCAGCCTGGCCTGCAGACTCGTTCAGCACATTGCCAGGTGCCGCTGCAGCTCCTTTCTGCGATCGTTGGGACTGGCCGAGGACGTGATCAGCGTTTGCGCACAGGGCGGCCTGACGCTCCCGATCCTCTTCCGCGATCCGGTCGCTGCGTTGGAAACCGCGGGGGTGCGGCTCCCGGAGAGCCAGGCCCTCTACCTCGCCAGCAGATGCTACGGCTATCAAGAATGCGAGCCGTCCGACTACTTGGACGAGGAGCTGAGCTTGGCAAGACTTCTCACCCGACTGCTGTATCAGGCCCTGAACAAGCACTGGTTATCCACCGCGGTGTCTTGCCTCGACGCGCTGGCCGCCATGCTTCGCGACACGGCGAGGTGGTCCAGCAGCGTCGTGGAAGCAATTCTTGAGCAGGCGGAAGGGCAAAGCTTCGTCACCTCCATCGCGGAGAGGGGCGGAGGAGAGCTGGTGGAGGCTGCCCTCCATTTCTGCTCCTTCCTGGCGAAGGATCTCCTGACTCCCGCGAGTAGGCGGGACTTGAAAGGTCTTTTCAGTCGCTTCGATACGGACGGCAGCGGCACGGTGGATCGCGTGGAGTTTGCAGACGGGCTTCAGAGGGTAGCCGGGCTGCGGCTGAGCTCCGCGGCGCTAAGCCGGCTCTACAAGAAAATGGATCTGAACGGCAGCGGCCTTGTCGACTACGAGGAATTCCTGGGCTTCGCGCTGGAGAGCGGACGCTCGGCGGACGAGCGTGGCGACAGCGCATCCCACGTCTTTGACGAGCAGGCGGAAGCAGAGGCGGAGCTGCGAGTCTTGATGCAGCATCTCCTCGAAGGGGATCGCTCCAAGAGCAGCACGGCTGGACGACAGAAGCTGCTCACGATGGCGGTAGAGATCGTCGAACTGTGCGCCACGTCCTTCGAGTGCGGTAGTAGATGCTCCGCGCTGGCTCTCCGCACCCTGGCGCAGCTGCTCCAGTCGGGCAACCCGAGCCATGGCACTGCGACGAAGGTCCCCAAGGCCGAAGCGATTGCGGAGGAACACGACCGATTTCGGGGACACCTCCGAAGCCGGCTCCTCGCCGACGATCAGCTTTGGAGCGGAATCGTCCTCAACGCAGTCTCGCTGCCCTTGGAGTCCTTGCGGCGCAGCATCCCGGTCCATAGCGTGACCCCCCGGGTGCTGGGAGACCTGCTTCCCGCGTCGAGCGGACGTCTCTCGGTTCCCCTCCGAGCTGGCGCGGATGCCATTCTGCCGCTCAACCTGGACGCTGGGATGCGAATAAGCAGCGCGCTGCCGCGGCTGGCCCCAAACGTCGGGGAGGCCCTGACCGAAAGTGCACTGGTGGTCCTGGAAGTCCTGCTCAGCGGTGAGATTGGTTTGAAGGCGGCACAGCTGCTGCTGAGGCCCCCAGCCGCGGGCTCGGCGTCTTCTCCTAGCCAGCTGCTCCTGATCGCGAGCCTCCTGGACCATCCGTCGACAGAACTGACAGTCCGTGCCACCCGTGTTCTTACCCTGACCATTCGCCGATTGAGTGGAGCTGGAGTCCTTGACGCGCTAGGGATCGAGAACGTGTTCCCCTTCGGGGAGAGCCTCGCCAAGATCATCGAAGACGACAATGCCGCCGACGAATCCAAAATTGCCGTCGTGCAGCTTCTCCGGGAGCTGTCCATCGGAGAGCCAGTGCTCCTGTCGCTTGTCCTGAGAGGCTCGGGTGCCAGCTCCCCCGGACCGCTGCAGAGCGCTTTGCTGGGGAAGCTGCAGGAGAGCACGCGCTTGCTTGATGAGAGCCCGATGCTCACCTTCGAGCTTTTTGAGCTCTTCCGCCTGCTTTTTGACGAAAGCCGGACGGCCCGCGTGGGTACGTCGGCCCTCGTGGTCGCTCGAGAGAGGAAGTTCTGGAACGGGGTCACGAACATCCTCTGGAAAGACCTGCCGGATGATCTGTCACTGAGGTTCGGCGATGGAACGTCCAGCGAGGCCTTGAGAGACACGAGCCCTGCCGGGGAAACGAGCGAACCGGGGAGCGTCGAGGAAGCTGGGGCGGCCTCGGGCCAGGACAGCGGCCGCCGCCAAATCCTTCCCATTGTGCACCATTGCTACCGCCTCGGCGCAAGAGCGTCTGCGTTGCACATACTCGCGGCGGAACGACATGGTGCACTGCACCGAAAGACTTTCACCGTTGTGAGCAAGGAGCAAGGGTTGAAAGACTACGGCGTCAAGAACGGCGAGAAGAAGACTCTTTTCGTCTGCGCCGAGGACAAGCTGCCCTACCTGGAGGGGCTGGGCATCGTCGCTCTGGCGGAGGAGGCCATTCAATCGGATCGTCAGGCTTCCGAAGGAGGGGCCGGTGGCCAAGAAGACGTTCAATTGGACGTCTGGCTTGAACTGGATGAGCGCAGGAATGTTGCGGTCTCTGTGTCTGCCGAGGCCACCGGAAGCGAAGTTCTTTCGGCAATTGAGAAGGCGACAGACGTCAACTCCTTCGACGCCGCGAGAAGCAACCTCGTCCTCGTGCTCTTCTCTGATCCGCGCGCTTCTGCCTCCGTGGCACACGAGTGCGTGGTAGAGGTGCTCAGGAAAGCAGCTCATGGGGACTTCTACCTGAAATGGATGAAGATGTTCATGCGCTTTGACATGGACGTTGGCATCCTAGCGAACGCGGCGAAGCTGACCAAGGAGCGCGGCCTGCTGCTGGATCACTTCTTGAGCCGCAGCGGCCGGGACCGTCGGTCGTTTCCGATCGCGTCGTCCGGCGCGGGTCTCGACCTGGCCTTCGGTAGGTCCTACATTTGGGATACGGACGTACTGGCCACCAGGATCGGCTTTGGGCAAGAGGCGAAGCAGGTCCTGCGGGCAGTGGCCCTGGCAAACGTGGAGTGGGCGCTCGCGGACGCGCGAGGGGCCTTGATCACAGCATGGCGCACGTTCATGGAGGTTTGCGTGCTGGGCAAGCGCAATGCGAGAATCACCGCGGCGGGAACAGCTTCCGAGACGCCGTCAAGAAGATCCCTTCCGCATCCGCAGCTTTCGGAATCGCCGATTATCTCCCGAACGAAGACGCGAGACTCGGTAACGCGACTGAGCCTCGGCTCGGCCGGGGAATCCCCGTCGGATTCCCCGGGGCCGTCGTCGGTCATTCTGACGTCCGATTTCAGCGGCGATCTCAGGAGCTACACGCTTGCGCGCCACTGCGCCAAGATCCTAGCGTCTTCCCGAGGAGGAGCAGGATTCTATGGTCCCGGAGCGGAGATGGCTGCGCTGCTGGCTTCGATGCTTCACCACGGCCTGCATGAGGTGAAGACCAAGACGCAGGAGCCGTCGCTGTCACAGGTGGAGCCTCGGATCGACTCGAAGATCTTCCGATCAAGTGAGGAGATCCTGAAGCTGGTCGTGCAAGGCTGCAATCGCCTGCTGAGCCTGATTGGCGACGTCACTGCCAATCCAGCAGTGGAGCGAGGCGATGCCGCTCGCCGCCTGCGGCTGCACATGCTGACAGCCGCGCTTCTGCTCACCAAGGCCCATCTCTCTCGAGACGCCGCCACCGTAACAAGTGCGGAAGAGGAGGGAAAGACGCCGAAAGATGGGCAGACGTCGCTCAGCGCGCCGTATCAAGGGGCCGACCGGAAGCCCAGCACCCTGAGGCTCGAAACTCTGGTTGACCACTGCCTCGTGACCCTTCAAATCGAGAATGAGGTAGGATCTCATTGATGGTTCCGTCTGCTTGGGTGGCGTCGGGACCGTGAGATCTAACAAGGCGCTTGTCTTTGTTCAGGGCGTGGAAAGCGACGGAGAAGATGTCTCCGCGCATCTGACTGGCATCGCCATCAGCCTCCTGTCGTCCTTGCTGCCGTCGTTTCCTCCGAAGCACGAAGAACCAGTTGTGCAGCTGTCGATAAGCCAACGCCAGAGCCTTGTGCATGCCATCTTCGGAGTGCTTCGCGTGTGGGGTCGGAAGTTTGACTCGGCTCTGGCATCTCTTCAGTCAAAAGTGGAACGCCATCAGGGTCTGCTGCACAGCGGGTCTGTGTTGCTATCCTCGGAGGCGGGGGCTGCTCAGGTAGGCGTTGTCGGTGGAGCGCCACTTCCACGTGGGCAACATCAACTGACGCGCGCGGCTTCGCTCACGTAGCTGGTCCATTCGTCCGCCGCCAATCTCTTCATGAGATGCTGTTACGACGAATTCTTTGCGCCCATTGTTGTGCGCAGCGGATACACTCGGGAGCTCCTCGCTGATCCGATCTTGCTGGCTTGGAAGGAGAGCAGGTATCGACTGTCCACGAAGGTTTGTCTCTCGCAGTGGCCTGCGCTAAAAGCCAAACTGCCTGTCTTCACATCTCCAATAGGAGCCGGGAGCTTGAGGTTGGGAGAGAGCCACCGCCGAAGAAGGGCAAGTCCTCAAAGGCAGCTGACGCGTCCTCGACTTCTCGAGGGACGTGGTCCCAGTTGGAGTACTTCCATTGCGTACTCCGTGGCCTTGTTGGGTTGCTGTGCGCCGTGCGAGAAGAAGAGGCGCCGACCCTCGACACCGTGATCTCTCTCTTGCACTTCTACCACCCGCTTCTGGAGGTTCTGATCCGTTTCGACGAGGCGAAGCCCTCGAGACCGAAGGACAGGAAGCCACTTGCCTTTCCCACTGAGAAAGACCTGCAAGGGCTGACGCTGTTCTGCATGCTCCTTTCCGAATGCAGTAGATATGGCTACATGTTCCACCAATCGCTTGGACCCGGCTTGTCGTCCTTCTTGCGTCGCTTCAAGGACGTGATGAGACGGATCGGTCAGCAGTATAGTGCGCCATTGGAGACGAGCCGCCGCACTACCGGAATCCTGAGCTTCACGCAGGACTCGTACGGGCCCAGCCCCCTGGCACTCGATGAGGGTGTGCAGCTGCACCTGCAGCGGCTCTTGACCCTCTGGGAGCATGTGCGGAGATACGTGCAAGTATGACTGAATAGCCGGTCATTAGACTAGCGAATGCGTATGTATACAAAACAAAGCATTCTGGATACAACCGAGGCTCTCGTCTGAAGCATTCTGCCTGACGAGCGATCAAAAGCACATAGCAAGGCTGTAAATGCAGCGCCTCCAAGGCCCTGCCGATGTCAGACCCTTCGCCATGTATGGGAACTGCCGCGAAAACTAGAGGAGAAGCAGCGGCTACGGCTAATCCGAGTCCTCGTCGCTGAGGTCAAAGACGCGAGCCTCGGAAGTCTGGTTGCCAGAAGCAGTTCTCTCGACCGCCTCCACTGCTTGGGGAGCCGGGGCCGCAGCGTTCCCGCGAGAAGCCGCTTTGCCGTCGGTGCTGGCGACCTCGCTTGGGTGACTTTCCAAGGACTCGTCTCCCAACTCAAAAGCGTCTTCAGGTTGCATCGCAGCGCCACCTTGGGCCGTCCGCGAGACGAGTTCGGCGTCCTCGTTCTCCTTTTGCGCTTCGGCCTTGTGCATTGTGCCAGCTGTCGGAGATGCAGGCAGTTCCTCGCTTGCGGAGGAGGCCAACCCGATCTTTGCTTCATCCCCGACACCTTGGATGCCACTTTTCTCTTCTGTTTCAGCTTTCTCCCCCGAGAGTAGCACGCTGGACGATTCGGGAGGGTCACTGCTGGCTTCATCAGTACCGTCGGACAGGAGCGAGTCGCCATCCAGCTCAAACTCAAACATGTTTGAGCTGCTCCCTTGCGCCTCATCGTGACGTGACGGCGCAGACTCGGCAAGACTGCTTGACGAAGCTGAGGTCTGCTGCAGCGCTCGATGCGACACGCTTGCTTCGACGACGGGTGGTTGCGTGATCGAAATGCCCGGCGCAGTCATCTCCTCCGTGGGCAGAGAGGCCGATGCACTTGGTTTCAGGGGTGGTGGCTCTTCAGTGAAGTGCGAAGCCTCGTCCGAAAGCTGCACTTCGCCGACGCTCTCCTTCGTGTTCAGTTGGTGAGGCTCGTGATCATTTTCACTCGCTTCGGTGGTCCTTGGTGTTGCGGACGAGAGCTCGTGCCCTTCCTGCAGCATCTCGGTCGAAGTCTTGGGATCGATCCGCTGGATCCCAGCGGGTTCCGCAGTGGAAGCAAGTTCCAAGGCAGATTCGACCACGGGCTCTCTGATCGCTGTCTCGATATCTTTGGGCTCGATTGGTACATGGCACTCATTGGTGGCGACCGCCTCGGCCACTTCGGAAGGCTCAACCGTTTCAATCAATGGGTTTGAAGATTCCGCGACACCTTGTGAAGGTAGAATCTCCGTCAGTCCTCCACCGATCGGAGTCATTTCCGGCAGGCTATTATTCCCTTCCGCTTCCGCTTCCGCTTCCACTTCCGCTTCCGCTTCCGCTTCCGCTTCCGCTTCCGCTTCCGCTTCCACTTCCGCTTCCGCTTCCGCTTCCGCTTCCGCTTCCGCTTCCGCTTCCGCCCTAGTACTTGCTTCTGGTTCTATGCCATCTGAAGCTTCGTCGTGAAGTATCGATTCTGCTCGGAGCTCCGATCCGGCATCAACTTCCACTTGGACTGTAACGTCCGAACACGGAGCATATTGAGCTTCGGCATTTGGCTCCCTTCCGACATGGCTATCACATTCAGCTTCAGCTTCAGCTTCGGCTTCGGCTTCTCCCCTAATGCCAGCATCGGCTTCAGAATCGGTTTCCACATCTGCTTCATAGTCGATCTGGTCTAGTGTCTCGACTCCGATTTCGGCTCCGATTTCGGCTCCGATTTCGGCTTCGATTTCGGCTTCATCCTCTACAGCATTTACGTCCTCCTCGCCGTCCACTACGGCCCCTGAAGGAACTCCATCGTTTGCTCTTCCATGATCATCATTGTCAGCTTTCCCTTCAGCTTCTTCTACATCATT
>JAAMXY010000681.1:30069-41923 GCA_019677205.1 Pinguiococcus pyrenoidosus | reverse complement strand
AGAGTGACCCGTACGGCGACATCTTGCGGCAGCGACATGACACCCAGAAGTTCACAAACAGCAGGGCGTCCAATCGGGACCTGGGCAATCTGTCAGGCGCATACGGAGACAAATTTCGCGCGGAAGGCAAACGTAAGTGGGCGCCTCGGTGGACATGATTGCTATCTTGCTTTCGATGGACTGATTCACAGTTGCTGCCTTGTGACAAAAAAAAAACAGTACGCGACGACTTGATGGATGCTGAGCTTGCGCTCTTCAAAAATGCAGCCGCTCGGGGGGCTGATGCACAGGAGGTCGATGAGATCATGTCGCTGATCAACATGGCTCCCCCGGCTTCCCCACAGTCGGATGGAGAGCCTCCGGAAGCGCGCGCCGTCTCCGCGGATCCAGTTGTCACCTCTCTGAATGCGATTGCGGAGTCCTTCAACGCGGAGGCCGAGAAGGCCGCGCCCTCGGCCTCGTGGGACTCCTTGACCATGGATGAAGAGGAGTCGTTTCGGGCCGCTGCCCTCGCTGGAAGGAGGTCTGCTGGGGAGTTCCAATCTCTCATCGACCTCGCGCCCGACGTGCCTGCTGGAACCGACGAGGGTGCGACCGTTGACGACACGGCCGACGACGTTCCCGTGTCGGAGAAGAAGCTCTTCTACTTCAATGACGACGGTGAACGGGTCTTCGTTCCGTTTCAGCGGCCGCCTCCTGAGCTGGGCTTTCCCGGCCCCGAGGGGAACCCCGTGCAGCAGTACACCGCCGAGGGAGCGGCAGACGACCACCAGGGCGACTTCGGGCAGGGACCAGGTGCGCAGCTGAACAGCGCGCAACCGAGGGGAAGCGGTGATTTAAGACTATTTAGCGTCAGGAACACTGCGGCTGGCGAGTCAAACAGGGGACTCCGCCTTGCCAGAGGTCGAGGTAGGAGATGGACCTTCCCTCGTCAAGCTCCGCGGTCATAGTTCTGGCAACGAGGGCAAGTAGGTTAGCAATGGCTGATTTGCACCAAAATGAAGAGTGCGCTTTAGAGCATGAGAGACATGAGCGCACGAGGATTGCCATAAGCGAAAAGACGGCCGCGCCTCGGTCCGCCAGTTTGTGAAGCCAGCATGACGCGGCGCTTCGCCGTGGAGTCTCCCGAAGCTGCGCGAGTCGCACGAGACGGTCAAGCTCGATCAGGCCACCCATCGGGTCGAACCAAATGGCATCAAATCCATTCAGACCAAGCCAAGCCAAGCCAAGCCAAGCCAAGCCAAGCCAAATCAAAATAAATCAAAATCAAGTGAAAATCGAACTAAAAATAAATCAACCGTTTTGATGATGCCTGCGCACCATCTCGCCTCCAGGACAAGGCTACCATCCCTCTGCGTCTTTGTGTTTTCTTCCTGTATCGGCAAGTGTCTAGTCCTGGAGTCGTGACCTTCACAAAAAGCAACCAAGAAGGAGCCTCCAAGGAACTCTATCTCAAAAGTAGGGACATTGGCACAGCAACAAACATCGCGCCGCTCCAGCTCGGCAACCGCAGTCCATTGATCAACCGATCAGGCAGGCTGAGGCACCAGCGAGCACGCTCACTGATAAGATCAAGAAGGGCTTTCCCTCTCTCGGCAGCAAAGCCCGTAGCTGGGCTGAAGCAGGCTGCTGCTCACTTGGATCCGATGGTACCATCATACATCGTAGCATCGTAATCATCGGCCTTCGCGTCGGCCATCTCCGCCTTGTAATCTACATGAAAGCACCTCGTCACGCAACGATCGACTTTCGTGGAGCGGGGATGCGGCGGCGCGTACCTGCCGCGTCGCCCGGGCGGCGGCGGGGGTCCTTGTTGTCTACCGTTGTCAAGAACCTGCTCATATCATCGATCAGGCTGTCTACGAGGGGATCCGCCCCCTGGTGTAAGCCCCGTGTCCCAGGAAGCACTGTGCGGAGCATCAAACGACATACCAAGGTGAGCGCATCCCCCCTTCGTGGCACCGGCTTCGGGAGCCTAGTGCCCCGTATTCAAAGCTTGGCGGAGGAAAGTACCGATGGCCTCCGGATCAAGCTCGCTGGCGACCGCCAGCATCTCGCTGTACATCAGAAGCTGGAGATGCTCCTGCGGGATGACGCCCTGGCGGTCGGCGTACATGCTTTCGAAGGACCCGTCGAAGCGCTGGACGCGGGGCAGCTCCGGCATGGCCCTGGAGAACTGCTTAGCTGGGCTCCCGCGAGGCAGCCGGCGTGATGAATCCCGCGACCTACCTGTGCAGATGCTCCACAAACGGGTGCTCCATGGCCTCTTCCACCGTGATGCGCTCGTTGCGGTCGAAGCGGAGCATCCTGGTGAGAAGGTCGATCGCCTGCGGGTCCGTATCCGCGGGGAAGAAGGTCTCCAGGGGCGCTGGCCGCTCCGGGCCTCGGGAGAGGATTTGTCGGACTTCTTCGCTGCTGTTCTCCAGCGCCCACTGACAGCGGTTCAGGTCGGGTCGTCCAAGCGCGCTGACGATGAGCGCGAGCTGGTGCTCGGGGTTCTCGCCCTGGAAGATGGGCGACCGGAGCATCATCTCTGCGAAGATGCAGCCAACGCTCCAGATGTCCACCGATCCGTCGTAGGTGGTCGCGTCGCAGAGCAGCTCCGGCGCGCGATACCAGCGGGTCACGACGTACTCGGTGATGAGCGGCATGGCCTCGGTCGGAGCGCCTCTCGCCAGTCCGAAGTCGCAGATGCAAAGATCGCAGTTGCTGGGAGGGGCGAAACGCTCCGCTCAGCATCGGCCATCTGGATGCATCAGAGCGTCGGCTGTGGTCTCACCTGTTGACCAGCAGGTTTCCGGGCTTGAGGTCGCGGTGGTAGATGCCGGCGTCCAGGATGCATTTCAAACCGCAGAGGATCTAAGCAGAGCAGAGAGGCTTGAGCCGCGGATCTCCGATCTTCGTCACCGCGGACCGTCGCTTCGCACCTGATAGAGGAAGTACGAGTGGTGCTGCGGGCTCAGGTCCTGCTCGGAGTTGATGATGCGGTCCATATCCGACTCGTAGAGGCTCGTGACAATGTAGATGTCCCGGAAGCGCGGCGTATCGTGCGGATAGCACAGAAGATCGTAGAACTCGGGCAGGTTGGTCTGCCCGTGCAGATGCCGCAGCAGCTTGATCTCGCGCAGGATGCGCTTGGCATCCACGAGGTCGTCGAACACGTTGGCGACCTTCTTGATGGCGACGCGGCGGTTGGCGACGACGTCGTCCGCGCTGCACACGAAGCCGTAACTTCCGTCCCCGACCGGCGCCAGGCCGCGGTAGCGCCGGTCGATGTGGAAGGTCTCGCGCCCAACGTGGCACGTGTAGTAGTCGCGCCGGATGCGCGGGGGGAAAGCCATGGCGGAGGCGCGTGAAGCAACGAGCGGCGAGGGGCCGCGCAAGCGAGCTGAGAGAGTGCCGTCGTCCGAACAGCAACGGCCGCTGCGGAGGAAAAAAAAGCTCAAAAGCGCATAATATTGACTAGACCGCGCCGGGTCTTCACGCCGCCTTCGCGCGTCTGTTGGAGAAAGTCAGATCTCACGGTTTCAGAGCGGATCAGCCACGAATTTCATTCGGCATAGGAAGAGGTGGTTTGGAAATGAGAAACCGAGTACAACGCCAAGGATCCAAACGGTCGCATGCGTACGAAAATATGGAGGAGGATGCCAAGTCCGAGTCGACGATCCGGACCATCCTATGGCTGACATGCGCGAGCGCGTCGTGTGGGCATCACGGTTTCTCAACTCTCGCGTTCCATCAGCGTTTCATTGGTACTCCTGCCGCGTTTTATTTATTCACCCAATCACGGCCAGCCAGCTCGACGTTAGGCTGGAACCACTCCCCTCTCGCCCCTTCTCATTCGACGAGAGGTCCTTCCCGCTCAGCCTCTGCTCCAGAGTGTACGCCTATTCGCCGGCGCCTTCCAACGCACTTGGCTGCTGGGTGTCAGCGCCGCGTGCCGGTACCGGAGGCGCTCCGCAAAAGATCTGGCGGCGTCGCACACCTCCTGACAGCGCCGCATCAAAATGGGAGTTTCTGGTTTGCTTTGGTCGCGGCCCCTCGTGCGCAGGGCGTGCGTACTTGGGACGTCTTCACTTGAACTTGGACCGGTGCGCCAACGCGGAAGCCGTGCGCCAAAGTAATCGAAGCGTGTGGCGCTACTCTAGGGCGGCCGCGGCGCACCGAGCATCGGGCCGATGAAGGCGTTACTTGATCCTGTCTCACTCACGGCCATCTTCTCTAGTGGCACACTTCCTCGCTTCTCTTCGCCGGCTATTCATGCGCATACACAGGCACACACACCACCACAAGCACACACCCCACCACCACACTTCCTTGCGTTACCACACTTCCTCGCGTTGGTTAGAAGACCCTCTACATGCACGCATTCGTTCGAAGACTCTCTACTCTATGAACACCCAAGCGGATCACGACGCAGAACTGCAAGCAGACGCAAAACTGCAAGCAGACGCAAAACTGCACTGCACGGAGGCGAGGATCCGCAAGCAGACCTCTCGTGCGAGGCACGGCTCCTAGCTCTCTTCCGCCTCCGTTGGCAGGTGGGAGTATCCGTTTCGTCGGGCGGTGCTGAGTTGTGCCATCGCCTCCGTGGCGACCTTGCCCGGCAACAGCCAACCCGCCGCGCACAGCAGATACTTCACCACGCCCGGCACCTGCAGGTCTCCGTTCGGGAGCACGGCCGGAGACTGATACGAATGCAGGAGCAAGCTGCTGCACACCACAAGCACCGAGCTCATGGACATCGCCAGCCCTGCAAGAAGCCGCCGAGAGCGTTGATGTCAGGGTCTGGGGCCGCCGCAGACCAAACACACCGTGGGAAGACGAAAGCGTTACCTGCGTAGGCGGCCGGCAGGCGGAATCGCATCAGCGGATAGAACAAGCCGCACGCCAGCGGCACCCCAATGATGTTGTAGAACACCGCGAACGCGAAGTTGAGCTGGATGCGCCGATACACCGTCTGGCTCAGGTGCAGCGCGGCGACCAGGTCCGTCAGCTTGTCGCGGATGAGGATGACGCTGGCCGCGTCGATCGCGACGGCCGTGCCGGCGCCGATGGCGACGCCCACGTCGGCCTGGGCCAAGGGCGGCGCGTCATTGATGCCATCTCCGACCTGTGCAGCGAGGTGGCGTCAGGAGACAGCTCCGATAGGTGCACCCAGTCCCACCGCCACGGTCACCAGCACCGCAGGTCCCGAAGACAACGACGTACCATCGCCACCACGCCATGCGTGCCCTGCAGGTTCTTAATGACCTGGAGCTTGTCAGGTGGGAGGCAGCCGGAGAAGACGTTGTTCGCGTCGATCCCGACCTTCTCGGCGACGTCGATCGCAACCGCTTCATGATCCCCGGTGCACATGTACAGGTGCACGCCAGCCTTGCGGAGCGCGGCCACGGCGCGCTCCGCATCCGCCTTGACCGGGTCGGCGATGGCGATCACGCCGAGCAGCCCCGCCTTCTCCTCCGCGATGCAAACCGAGGTCATGCCGCTCCGACGAAGCTTGCCCAGATGCTGGACAACCTCATCGGGGACGTCGATGTTGTATCTATCCATCAGCGCTTCGTTGCCACAGCAGACGGCCACACCGTCGTGCACGCGCCGTCCCATGACACCAAAGCCAGGTTCAGCCGCAAAGCTGTCCTCGCCAATCCCGCAGTTCTGGCCGTCTTCGTCGACGAGGCCAACTCCATAGGAGCTGGCGTACACCCGAACTGCATGAGCCAGCGGGTGCTCGGAGTATCTCTCCACTGCCAGGGCCGTCCTCAGAGCCTGGTGAACGGTCCCGAAGATTAGCTTGCACCGCGAGGAACATCGACAGGGTACGCATGCTTCTTACGCGGGCCTTCCTCACGCCTGTTGCTGGACTTTCACTGCCGTTCATGAGCTCTTCGGGCGTTGCAAGCTCCACCACCACGGGCCGCCCAGAGGTAAGCGTGCCCGTCTTGTCGAGGATCATCGCCTTGGCCTTCGACAGGAGCTCGAGGGCGTCGCCGCCCTTGATGAGCACTCCGTTCCGCGCGGCGACGCCCGTGCCGACCATCACCGCTGTCGGGGTTGCCAATCCAAGCGTGCACGGGCAAGCGATCACTTTTGGGAACGGGGAGAATCGTTAGGGGAGCCTTCATTCGCCAAAAAGGAAATGCGCCATCCACGAGGCGCTTACCCACGACGCTGATGGCGAAGAGCAGAGAGAAGAGGAATGGATCGTCTTGGTCGTCCTCCATCCACTGCTTCGGAACGCAACCGGCGAGAGCCAACGAAAACCAGACCACGAACGTGAGGAGCGCGATGAAGAGGATGGCAGGAGTAAAGTAGCCAGCTGCGCGGTCCGCGAAGTCCTGGATCGGAGCTTTCGCCATCTGCGCTTCGCTGACCAGCTTGACGATCTGCGCAATTAGGCTCTTCGATCCGACCTCCGTGGCCCTGACAAACAGCGTCCCGTGCTGGTTGATCGTGCAGCCAAACACGGAGAGGCCCTTCCCCTTCCGCTCAGGCATGGATTCCCCGGTGATTGCGCTCTCGTCGACGTAGCTGGACCCTTCCTCCACCACGCCATCGCATGGCAGCCGCGCCCCCGGCGGAACTCGGACGAGGTCGCCTCGCTTCAAATCCGAGATCTGGATCTCGGTCTCCTCACGGGTTGCGGGGTCGACCCGAAAGACGCTTCGAGGCTGAAATGATGAATCCAGAGGGAAGGACTGATTAGCACAGATTAGCACGGCACTGGCGAAGTCGACGTCTGGCGCCTGGCGCCTGGCGCCTGACGTATGACGTATGACGTATGACGTATGACGGAGGACGGAGAGCGGAAGCGCACCTGGAAGCTAAGGAGGCTGGTGATGGACTTGGTCGTGTGCGCCTTGGCCCGCGCCTCCAAGTACTTGCCCAGGGTGATGAAGGTTATCAACATCGCGGAGGCCTCGAAGAAAACATGATGGGGAGCCAAGTCCCGCCCGACGCAGCCCGCGTAGACAAGGAGGCAGGTGGAGTACATGTAGATGAGGGAAGTGCCCACGACGACCAGCAGATCCATGCCCATCCCCCCGTGCTGCAGATTCTTCCAGGCGTTTCTATAGAACCTCGAGCCCACGATGAACTGCACCGGGGTCGCCAGGAGGAAGAGGAGGACGATCTGCTTGTGCACATGGAATCCAAAGATGTCCATCGGTCGTTTCATCGACGGCGGATACCAGTCCAGGTGCACCAGCAGCAGCGGCAGCGTGCAGACCACCGCAATGGTCAGCATCCGCTGCGTCTTTGCGATATCCTCCGCAGAGGCCTTGCTCCCCATGTCGGCGAAGTCCACGTTCGTCAGGCACTCCGCTTCGTATCCCAGGTCCGTCACCATTTCGGTCGCGCGGATGATGACATCGCCGGAAGCCATCGTACTCAAATTTGCCTCGTCGATGTAAACAACTGCACAGGCAAAGGCGCACCCGCCGTGAGCGCCTTTTCAAAGAAAGGGGTGCCCTGGCATCGTGCCCCCTAGCGTACCTGCTCGCGAGAGCGCGAGGCTGACCGAGGCGTCTCGGACGCCCTCCAGCTCGCGCAAGGCACGCTCCACCTTGGAGGTACAGCTCGCGCAGCTCATTCCACGGATTTCGAGCACAAAGGAGTCTTCACCGGCGCTCTCTTCCATCCGCTGCTCCTCCTCATCCACGTGGGCATCCACAAGGGGGTCCACCTCCCCCTTGGCGGGCTGCTGGCCTCCGTTTTGGACCTGCGACGCCTCGAACCCCACGGCATCGAGGACCTGGATGCACTCATCCGGGTACACTGCTCCGAATATCCTCACAAGCTTGGCGGGCACGTCAATCTGGACCTCGATGGTCTTCGCCAGCTGCATGAGCGCCGTCTGGATCATCGTTCCTGCACGAGCCGTGGGTGGCGTTACTCCGAGTTCGAATCGTTCCCACGTCTCGAAGACGCCTCCCAAGCTTACCGCAGCTCTTCATGCACATCATGTCAGGCACACGCAGGACCACAGCAGGCATGAGCTGGAGCGCGGCGCACGAGCCTTCCTCGGCGTCGAAGCCCACGCACTCCACGGCGTCAATAAGCGAAGCGACATCCGTGGTGCCCCAAATGCACGCCAACTCCAGCTCGTAGACCACCCGCGCTTCCTCCACGCCGACGACCTTCCTGAGCGCGCTCTCCACCGTACGGCCGCAGCTGATTGTCCAAGCAGTTTGAGCTGGGGTCTTGGACCGAAAATCGAGCGGAGCGCGGCAGACGCACCTTTTGTAGCACATCAGGCCGCCGACCTTTAAGCACACGTCCGGTGTGCTCGCCAGGAGCGCCATCGTGGCGCAGCAGCTTCCGCTGCCCCTTGTCTCCAAGGGGCGTCGCGCAAGTGACACGGTAGGAGCTAATTTGAAGCGCGTCCCGTCGAAAAAAGGCGGGAAACCGGGCCCGGTAGGGAGGACGGTGGAATACCTGGAGCAGTGTTCTTCAGGCTTTTGAAATAATTCGACGTGCCTTTAAGATTTTATATTATATTTTTGATAAGGATGCGCTGGTGAAAAAGTTTGATATGCTGCCTCGATTGGCGAAGAGAATCCCGTTGGTGAACACTCCTACATGCATCCAGGCTGCGATTGGTCAGCACCGCTTCCTGATTGGTCAAACAATTTTGCCTTCCAGGTTCCCGTTGGCTCCAGCTGCTTCTCAGAAAATCGGCAAGTCAGGTGTCGCGATGCTGCCGGTGTCGCGTCCGCCAAAGGATTCTTACGTTTGAGAGACAAATTAAAATGTTAATCGTCATCCGTATTCCTTATGATCCAACACTTCAACCCTCAAAATTTGAACTGGATCTTGAAAGTTCTGAAAGTACCCCACGCGCGCGCGTGCGCGCGCCCTCTCCACTCAGCTGAGATCCACTCTCAGCGTCGTGGAGCTCTGCTGCGCTCCTCCTCGGCCGGTGTAGCCGTTGTCGTCCAGATGGAGGAAGATCTCGTCGTCTTGGGCGGCGTCACATCCGTCGAGCGCTTGGCACCAGTACTGCAGATGGTGCAGCCACCAGTTCAGCGCGGGGACGGGGCCAGCGACGACGATCTCGCGATCCCACTGCCGCGTGCCCTGGAGCATCGCCACGCGACTGCTGGGCGGGCCCTTGATCCTGCCGCTCTTTGGCCGCAGCGTCATGGTTAGCAGAGCGTCGAAGGCCTCGCTGTTGGGGCTGACGCTCCGCGTCTCCTGCGAGTCCGGGTCCGCCACGGACACCCAGGACGACAGCGGCGTCACCTCGTCGATGGTGCAGTTGACGATCTGAGCGCCTAAGTGGATCGTTGGCGGATGATTCAGCTGAGCAACGAAGACGCCAACGCTCGCTTCCGCGGGGAGAGCGACGGCGCCGCCGGTGCACATCTCGACGTCGCCTCTGATCTTCGCCGTCCTCTGCAGATGCCGCAGGCGGGTCTCCAAGTCCACCTCGCCGTCGTGGCTGTGCAAGGTGTCCAGCTGGAGACTGGGCATGGTCAGGCATGGCAGCGCGCTGTCGACCACCCGGAAGTGAACCGCGTCGTGGCCCTGAGATCCGGCGGGAGCCTCCAGCTCCAAGGTGCGCATCGCCGTGTTGATGGCCTCCAGCGAACCTGTGAAAGTCAAAGAGCGGTTGGCAACACCGACGTCGCCGCTCACAGCGGCTTCCTCAAGAGACTCGTGCGGCCGGACGAACAGCAAGCATCTGGCGCACGAGACCTCCAAAGTGTACGACGCCGCCTCCGTTGCGGCGTATGCGTCGGCGTCATAGATCGCCACGGCCTGGTTGAATCCGCGGCTGACTTCCACGTTCTGGTCTGCGGAAACGGCCGGCTCCCAAAGGACTTGGGCGTCCGGCTCGACGCCGGCGTAGTACAGGGAGTGGTCGTAGACGGCCAGCGACACGGCGTCCTCGTCAAGCGTCGCGGCCACGTCTGCGTCGGTGTCCTGGAAGGCGCGCCGCGTGCCCGGCTCGCTGCCGTCGGACAACCATAGCTGGTAGCCGCGGAAGCCCCGCGAGGGACTCTCGACGCCCAGGCGTGGGTTCACCGCGTCCATGCGGCCGTCGGACGCGAGGAACACCAGGAGCGGCGCTCTGGGCGTCGCAAAGCCTGCGGCCCTCGGGGTGAAGACCTGAAAGTACGCTGGCGAGGATCCCAGGCTGCCAGCGCGAAGGCTCTTCAGCATTCGCGCCACGCCGCTGGTGTCGTCGTAGCACCACAATTCCGCGCCGTGGACGCCGTCGTCGGCCTGGAAGAAGAGCTTGCCGTTGAAGAACGTGAGATGCGCCGGACGGGAAGCACCCGGGCCCGGATGGACGTCCGCGACGAGGCGAGTGCCCGCCTCGGTGCCGTCCGAGAGCCAAAGCTCCCGGCCGTGCACGCCGTCGTCGGCGCTGAAGAAGACCTGTGTTCCCGCGGGGCTCGCCACGAGATCCCCCGGCTCCGAGCCGACACCCGGCGCGACGCTCAAGTCTGCGACGAGTTCCACCTCGTCGTTCTCGTCGAGGCACCAGAGCTCCCGGCCGAAGGCAGGCAAGGAGGCAGTGAAGAAGAGGTGGTTCAGCGCTGGGGTCAAGGACGCCGGCGAGGAGGAAGCCGATCCCCAGCGAAGGTCCGCCACGAGTTCCGCGCCGGACGCACCGCGGTGGACGAACATCTCTTCGCCCACCACTGGGTCGGTAGCAGCAAAGTACAGGGCGCCCCGAAAAGATGCCAGGCTGGACGGCCTGGACGACAGCCCCTGCTCCTTGGTCACGTCCGCGACGCGCATGGTGCCGGCGGCGGTGCCGTCGGAGCTCCAGAGCTCGGCGCCGTAGACGCTGTGGGGCCGATACACGCCGTCGGACACACAGATGACGCCTGCGAAATCCGCCGTGGAATCGGCGTCGTACAGCGGAAGCGAAGCTTCGGGCCGCCCGGCGTGCTTGTAGGCGCCGGTCTCCACGGAGTCGCGGAAGCGGAACTTCACCCTGCGGATGCCATCGAAGTCGTAGCCGCTCCAGCCGCAGCGGTCAAAGTACAGGGAGCCCTGCGCCACGCTGGCGTCGGAGCGGAGCATGAAGACGTGCTCGACTTCCCGCTGCGCCGCCCAGTGAGACCCTTTCGGGCAGTCGTACGATCTCCGCCGATCCCAAGTGTTGCTCGCGGCGACGGCGTAGTAGACATGAGGACTCAGCCCGCTGCGCCGCAGGCCGCCGCACTGGTCGCTGCGGTGCGAAGGTAGCATCCACGAGACGTCGATGCCGTCAGCCTGGAAGTATACTCTTCCCGCGTGAACGACCAGCTCGGACGGAGCCGAGCTGGCCGGGCCTGGCAAGATGTCCTTCACCAGGACGGTGCCGCTGCGGGAGCCATCGGTGCGCCACAGCTCGCGTCCGTGTGCGTCGTCCTCGGCGGTGAAGTACAGGAGGTCATTGAAGACGAGGAAATCACGGGGAAGACGAGCCTCGGCGCGGACTTCGACGTCGCGGTAGTCCGCGCCATCGCCCCACTCTCCAGAGTCTTGCGCTGGGCGCACGACCTCGGAGCGCCGCAACCTCGGCATCGACTCTGCCATGTCCCTGGCGCTCCCCGATAGAAGCGCGCTCTGGAAGGAGGCGCCCCTCAGTCCGGTTCGCTGCCCCTCCAGCAAGGTTACGAGAACGGCCGTCGAGGGCGTCGCGATCTGTGGGCCGTCGTTCTCGGGATGAACGTGGATGGGAATGAAGAGGTCATCGAAGCGCGTTTGGCGCTGCACGTGGATATAGAGGCCGGCCTCTGCGCCGAAGTAGTCGATGTTCGGCTGGAAGGTCATCCCGGAGAGCAGCGCGTTGCAGCTTGGCAGGTCGCAGTGGATGGTCAGGTTTGCGCGCGGCCCTCTACTTGTTTCGAGG
>JAAMXY010000681.1:0-30060 GCA_019677205.1 Pinguiococcus pyrenoidosus | reverse complement strand
CGACGTCTCGAAGGGACACCGCCGCCAGCTGTGCTGGCGTGTCCTCGACAGCCGACGCCGGCGGGACTCGGACACGCCTGTAGCTGAGCGCATCCGCCGTAGGCAGCCACGGGTGCGGCTCCTCCGACGCGGTGGACAGAACCGGCGAGTCTGCAGTTGGCAAGACCGTCACCACGATCTCCAACTGGTCCGCATCCGACGGATGTCTTGCGTCCGTCACGGTCGTCGTTACGACGTCGGCCTCGCGGGCCAGGTCCGTGTTGAAGTTCGCCGGAGGCGAGTACAGAAGGTGGCGCAGCATATCGTTCACGCGGAACTGATTCCCGGACACGGTGACTGACCGAAAAGGCTGCTGCGACGTCAGATTGACCTCCGGGGGGATAGCTGGGAGAACGGCGCCGTCAGGTCCGCCGATCGGCGCAGCGGTGCCGTCTACGTAGCTGATTCCGATGACAGGACCGAGGCGGACTGCGCCGTGCTTTGCACGGATCTCGACGCTGAAGCGCTCTAGCATGCCCGCGATCTCGGCGTCGCCGTAGTCGACGGTGAAGTCGTTGCCGAAGTATGAAGAGTCGTTGAAATAGGCTGCGTTGTCGTAGTTGACGATGTTGTCGAAGTTGCTGGGGTATGCGTCGTATGCATTCGGTCCACCTCTGAGCCACGCGCCCTCCAGGACACTCCTGGTCACGATGACGCCCATCTCGTCCCCAAAGTCGTCCGCGTCGAACATGTGAATATCCGCCAGATGCAAGAAGCCGTCCTCCAGGCACTCGAAGGCGTTGGTGCGGTGCCGCAGGACTGGCGGATCCCGCTCGCCACTGACTGCAACTTCCACGGAAGCCCGGCCGGTCAGGGGGCCGCCAGCTCCGGTGTAGCCATTGTCGCTCACGACGACGTCGATCAGGTCCTCGCCGTGCCAGTTCGGTGCTCCACGGTATCGAAGCGAAGCCAGCGCGCCGTTGAGCTGGTCTACACGGCCAGCGATCCGCAGACTTGACCCCCAGTCGCCCCGCGATTCTGGTGCCCAGTGTGGAGCCGTCACCTCGATGGTTGCCCCGAGTAGAGCGTGGCCGGGGATGCGCAGAGTCCCGTTGCTGCAGGAAAGCCGGAGAGTGAGGAACCCAGATGGCACCGCTCCGACGTCACTGTCGGAGACTTGCACGGTTTCAACGAAGATCTCTTCATCTTCCCTGGCGCTCAAGGCCGACGAAGCTCTCCCGCTCCGATGCACTTGAGGGGCATCATTCGGCCCGACGCTGACGAAGACTTGCACCCTGGCGGTGGTTGTCAGTCTGGAGGCGGGCTCGTCCACGCTGTCGCGCACGACGAGCGTAATCGTGTCCGCGACCGCCCCGGCGGCTGTGGCGAAGTCCCTCGGGGTGGTATACAGAAGCGAGGCCATGAAAACGGGGACCTCCGAGGTCGGCAAGAGCAGCTCGAGCTTGTTGTCGCCTTTTCCATCGCCGACGGAGAAGTTTGCGTTGGGGATGTCGCTTCCTGCGTTCAGTGCCCCTCGCTCCACCGTGAAGGTGAGCAGCAAGATGTCGTCGTCCGGATCCTTGATGTCCATGGGAGGAAACGCAATGGATGCATCTTCGTCGGCGACGACGGCCGATTCCAGTGGATCAATCGACGGAGCGTCGTCGACGGGCGTCACCCAGACGGGCATCGCAAAGACGTCTGTGCCGCCGCCAAGGTCGTCAGCCCGGATACTGATGAGCTCGGGGCCGAAGTAGTCTGCAGCAGGCAGATACGACAGGGTCGAAAGTGCGACGTTGAGGCTGCGCAGATCTCCTCTCAGCCGTAGGACACGATCGGCATGACCCTTCTTGGTCACGTCTGGATACGCGTAGGAGTCGGCCCAGTCGACGATGCGGATGATGCCGTTCGTGGCAGAGATCGTCAGCTCCATGTCTGCGTGGTCGTGCTCCTGGCTACGAACGTCCACGTCGCTGATTGACATGCCTTTGATGGCCAGTTCCTGGTCTTCGTCCACGACGAGCTTGCCGGGATACTCGGCTTCGGAGAAGTTCGCTACCGCAACCGGCGCAAGCTCCGCAGCGAGCGTTGTGAAGTTGGCAGAAGAGCGTATGATCGGATCGTCGTTGACTCCGCGCACGTGGATGCCGATTGTGGCGGTACGGAAGTGATGCCCGTCCAGTGGGGAACTCGTAAAGTGAGTGTCGACGTTCGTGACGAAGATCTCCATCTTGTCCATGGCGCCGTCGTCATTCCACCAGTCCGTCTCCGAAGTGTACAGCAGCCTCGACGTGACTTCGCTCACGTACAGATAGTGGCCTCGCAGCTCCAAGTAGTTGCCTCCGGCATGCTCCAGACTTGCCTCTAGAACTCCCCTTCGCATCTCAATGCTTGTCGTTCTTACAGGGGTCACAACTCCGCGTGGACTAAGGATGAGCACCCTGATGAAGCGAGTCTCGTCAGAAGTGATGCTCGGGTCCAGTTGAGATAAGGTGGGATGAAGAAGACTGCCATCCGTCACGTTCTCGAATCGCGCAGCGGTCTCTGTGAACGGGATATCAATGCTTGCTGGTGGGAACTGCTGGAGGTCCGGCTCGCCGCTGATCCCGACAAAGAGCTCGTCATCCGAGTCCAGCACGTGCAGCCCGGTGATCTCGATGGTGGAGTCCTCTTCCATCGCGTAGAAGGCCTCGCGAAGCACGATCTCCGGCAAGTCCGGCTCCGGGACTACCTCCATGCGGAGGACGAGCGCGTCTACCAACTCCACCCCGGAGCAATCCTCTGCATAGCCCTCGTCATACGCGTCGCTGCCGTCCACAAACACCGAGCCTGCGAGAATGTTCTCGGCAGACAAGAAGCTTGTGAGATTCTCATTCGCCTCCAGCGTGTAGAAGTACGGGTCGACGCACGAAACCGAGATCCCGCTGTTCCCTTGATCCGACACGCGGATCGTGAGAGAATCGTTGCCGAAGAAGTGGAGACGTGGCACGTAGTACATGTCGCGGAGCACGTGCTGGATGTGCGCGCCAGCGACCGTGAATTGCAATGCGGTGCGGCCGCAGCTGCAGCCATCGCCGCATGAACGAGAGATGAAACGCAAGACCGGCGCGCCTCTGGCCAAGCATATGCTGCCGCTCTCCACCCGCAACGTCAGCATCAGTGAGCTAAAGGAGTCATCCTTCTCGAGGAACGACAGATTCGCGTAGAAGGCGCTGTCCTCCAGGAACGGCTTGGTCTCGAGGACGTCCACATCGTGAATGGAAACCTCGGGGACGTAGGCCGGTTCGTCCTCTTTCACGACGAGAGTTGGCACCGAGTCGATGCGATGGTGTAGGCCGCTGCCGTCGACGCTGTTGCTCAGGATCGCGCCCTCCACTGCGATGTGCGGAGCATCGTTCAACGGCACCACGTGGACTGCGAGGGTCTGCGTCGTTGAGAGTCCCGTGTCGTCTCGCACAGTGATAGTGATCCCATCGAGCTCCGGCACCTTCGCCGGCGCCGTCCATGGCATAGCGTTCCCGGCGCTGTTAAAGTTGGGGCAGGCCCTGTACCGCACGTTGCTCAGCGCCAAGTTCAGAGCGTCCGCCGTTCCGTTGAGGGTCAGCCTCGAGGGCACGCTACAGTTGGCGGCGGGCGTCTCTCTCAAAACATCCACACCCTCCGGAGAAGAGTCCGCCAGCATGACCCTGCCGCGATTCACCAAGACGTCCACCTGAAGCGTGTCATCTGGGGTGAAGGCTCTCGGACCGAGATCGGGATAGTCTCGCATGAACGCAGCGGTGTCGGAGAAAGGAATCTGCACGGGCACCACGGTTCGGAAGCTTTCCTCACTCAAGTTCCGGCTGCCGTTGACGTCTCTGTCTCGCAGCCAGATTGGCGTGATCGAGAGCAGGCTGCCTGTCATATCCAAAGACTCGTCCATCTCGCCAGTGGGATCCGCACCGATGACGCCCATCACGTCCTCGAACGCAATCATGGGCTGCGGCATCTCCGCCATGATCTCCGGCACGTCTCTCACTGGCAGGACGCGTAAGACCACCGTGGCCTCGTCTTCGAAGGCACCGTCTCGAAGATGGAGGGTGGCTATGTCAAAACCATTGTAGTCCTCGGGCGGCGAGTAAGCAAGGGTCTCCAGCGCCACGTTGATGTCTTCCAAGCATCCCACGAGCTGTAGGGATTTGCCTTGTTGCGTGGCGGAAGCCCCAGTCGGCTCCTGAGCTGCTACGAGCGACAAGGATCCGCGTAGGTTGGCGTGAGCAATTAACAGCGTTCCCACCTGAACTGTTGCCGTCAGCCTCAAGTAGTCATGGGCGTTCACGGGGCCGTCTGGGTCCTCCACTGTGACTCCCGATAGCAAATGCTGTTCATCTTCGTTCAGCACTGCTTCGCTGGGCGCTCGGATGATAGCCGGGTCTTGTACAGGTAAAACATCCACCGCGAGCACGAAGGCGGCTCCGGGCTCGACGGCTACCACGATGGAGTCAAGCCCGTGGAAGTGGAGCGCTGGAATGTATTGGAGATAGCTCAAGAAGTCCTTGTTCGTGGCGTACAGACTGCCGCCGAAGCGAAGGCTTCCACCTTGGAGCGACAGTGGTGGAACTGAGAGACCGCCGTGAAGGGCGCGAACGCTGACGTTGAAAACTTGAGCGTGTGCATCCGGAGAGTCCAGATGGAGCCCTCTCACGCTCGCCACGGGGCAGTTTGATCGCAGGCCCAGCGCGATTCCCACGTCCTCTTGGGTACTCACGTGCACGGCACCCGAAGATCCTGAATCTCCGTCCTGAGCGCCTCCGCTGACCCTCGCCACCTCCAGGTCGCAATAGCGTAAGATCGGTGCGTCCTGTGCTGGCTTGACGGTGACGCGCTGGACGTCGCTGGAGGCCAGAGCTCCGTTCAAGGAGGTTCCGCGACCTGCTTCTGCCGTCAAGTCCTTGACGTCTACGTACACCAAAAGATCTCCGTGGTGGTGCTGCGGCGGCAGAAGGTACAGACGAGACAGGCAGTCTGATACGGCACTCGCGAAGCCTCGAAGGCGAAGCGCTTCTTTTGTGTCGAACGCCCGTAGGAATGAATGCCAGGGGTCGGTGCCTCGTGCTGGGGTCACCTCCCGCATGCTGATCATCTCGCTGTGAACTTCAATGCCTCCGCAGCCCCCCAGTCCGAGCAAAGCCGCTTCCCCTGTTCCGTCTCTTGGTGAAGCTCGAAGACCGCGAAGATTTGCAAAGGCTCCGACGCCGGAGAGGTCGCTCCCGTCTGCATACATGCCTCGCAAGACGTTCGCCTTTGGCTCGGCGAGGAAGCCCAGGAAGAATCGCCGTCCATTGACAAGATCCGCGCCACCGCCCGCCACTACCACCAAGGTGTGGCGATTCCTGCTCTGTGCTTCCGATCTGCCGTCGATGAATACAACGGAATCGTTGAAAATGTCCAGCGACATCATCTCCGCTTCCAGCGTCGCCGGCGCTACGTCGAATGGCATGCTCTTGGTGGACACGGTTGCATTCTCTGGATCCAGGGGGTCTGGGAACTTGATCCGGAAGCCACCGGCAACCTGGTTTGTGCGCTGCGTCACCTCAATCGCCGCCGTGGCGCCCGCAAGGGACGTCTGATCGATGGCGAGGAGGGGCGGTAGCCAGAACGGGCAGTTCTCGACCGAGAACTCCCAGAGCACCTCCTCGTTCGTCGTGTCCTCCGTCCTCGTCACAGAGAGAGCAAAGTCGCTCTTCTGCCGCACCAAGCCGTTGAAGAGCTCAAGAGAGATACTCTCGAAACTTTCCGTGTCCCTGGTGCCAAGCTCAAAGCTCTGGTCCGAGAGGGGTGCTTCGTCGGCGCTGCGCGCGACCGTCCCGTCGTAGATCGGCGAGCTCAGGTGTCGTCTGCCGTTCATTCCTCCCAGCCTGTCTGCGTCAACGGCGGAGGTGTCGACCGCGAGCCGGAAGAATCCCGAGACGGCCGACAGCGTCGAGGTAGCGCGGAGTCGGACGCGGAAGCTCGGAGCAATGTACACGGCGCTCACTTCCAATGCATAAGTGGAGACATACCCTTGGCTCGTTTCGACCACTTCCGTCGCCACGCGCGCCCCGACTCCTGTGAGACCAGCGTCTTCCGGTGCCAGGAGCGGTACGGACGCCATCCCTCGAACGGTGTCGGGAGCGGAGGCGGTGTCGTCAAAGTGGCGCGCTTGCAGGCTGTAGGCGTCGTGGGTGTAAGCCCGATTCGCGAAGAAAGTGCACAGGTACACACTGCCTCTGACCGCGTCTTCCGCGCTTCGTGATACCCCGACCACCTCGATGGCATCGAGACCCTCCAAAGCAGATTGCATTTGCTGGGCGGTCGCGTCGGATGGGAGGGGCGGCGTCCGTGTCGTGCCCAGCGACAAAGCGAAGGTACCCGACACCAGATTGCCCGGCTGCGCGATGAAGGCCACAACGTCGGCGTCCGCAGCTCCCGTAAGCAGCGACGCAGCTGCTGTCGACGGGAAGTCGTAGGGTGCGTTGGAGAATGTGATTCGCCAGGTGAAGCCCCCAACTTCATCGGGAAGAGACGTGCGGGTGACTTCGACGATTGCAACACCCAGCTCCTCCAGGTCGATGAAACCCTCCTCCAGCTTCTCGTGCACCGACTCGCCGCTGTCGCTGCCCAAGCTAGCGCCATCGCGAGTCTCGTCAGGGGTGGGAATCGCGTCCCACTGGATCGGGCTCGTAGACATCATGGACAGGCCATAGGCACTCAGATCCAAGGACAACACGAAAGTGCCGGAGATGCGACCAGAAGATGCCAAAGTACGCACGTGGTGCACCGTGTGACTGACACTGCCTGAGACGGCTATCTTCTGGACCTCCAGCTGTCCTCCGTAAGCTACGTAGACGCTGGCGTCGACGGCAGCGTCGAGATGCCTTGATCCACGCGTTGCACCAATGTCGACGTTTCCAAGCGGAGTCCACTCATCTTCGGTGGCCGTGATTCTTTGACTCTCGAACGCCACGCTCGGTCGGAAACTCGACGCAATAGTTAACGGCATAGACGAAGTCGCGGAAGCTTCCCCGTCGGAAACCTCGACGGTGAGGATGTCCGGCGCAACTTGCGCGGAGAGCGGCTCGTAGACGAGGTGAGCTAGAACCTCGTTGACGCCCTTGCAGGTTCCGCGCACGCTCAAGACGCCGGACTCGCTCGAAACCCTGGCTTCAGTCGAGTTGTGCAGAGCAACGAGCCGTCCGTTGTCCACGGTGAGCATCCCGAAAAGCACGACTTCAGGATCCCGCAAACAATCGGCATCCTCAACTCTCAAGCCGATGACGTGCAGAGCAGGATCCTCGTCGTCTTCCGCCTCCTCCACGTCGAGGCCGTCCATCACCGGACGTGGCGCGCGATTCCTGGCCTCGACAGTGACAACACAGCTGGCCGTCGAAGCAGGGTGCAACCTCCGGGTCCCATCGGCAACGAACGATGTCAGGGTCAGCTCCACAGAAATGCGCCCAGAGAAGGTTGGCGGGGGACGGAGCGTGAGCTCTTGCACGGCGCCTTTGAAAATCGAAGCCGAACCCGAGAAGGTCGTCTCAAAGGCAGAGGACGAGCGCCTCAGCTCCGCAGGATGGCGGGCAAAGGTTGTCACCACGTCGGGGACGTCGGCTCGTACAGAGAAGAGAACCTGCTTGTCAGGCATATCGGTTTGCGGTCCGGCGGGCGCCCCAGAAACTTCATCAGGATCTTCGATGATCAGGCTCTTGCCGAGTTGTACGACACCGTCTTCCTTTATGCTCAACTCCGACGGGGGCGTCATGGCCAGAACGAGCGCGTCTGCCTTTGGCAGCACGCGGACCCAAGCTTCTCTTGTCACGCTGTTTCCGCCGGCATCGTGGACGCTACACTTCATGGAGAAGACGCCGTTGTAGTCCTCGTGTCCTTCGCGGAATGCCACAATCGTCGTATGCGTGCTCTGTATCAGCTCGTGTGCAGGCCCCGTAGAACGGTACTCATCACAGAGCAGTCTGTGTGGATCGGCCGCGGCGCCCTCGCACGTGACATTGCCGGCGGTCTTTTCCCAACTGACGACGCTACCGACGCTTGAGATGGACACGATCCGAGCCACCAGAACCTGCTCAAGAAATTGGTCGTGAATGCAACGAGATCCACGAGGACATGGGCCTGAGAATCGTACCTCGACACTAAGTATCTCAGCCAAGGTGCGGACGCCGTCGAAGGCAAGCAGGGACGCCAGCGGGACCGAGGAACCCTCGTCGACCTCCAAAAGAAAGGGCCTCGGTCCGAGAAAGATCGGCTGCGGCGCGCCCGGCACGCCCACCACGTCCACGTGAAGCTCGACGCTGCTGCTGAGTGCCGGTCCCACTCCTGAGTGCCCAAGGTCGTCGACGGTGCAGTTGATGGATGCCTGTTGCGAAGGATTCAGAGACGAAGAGAGCGACCGAGACGCATCAGCACCAGTTGCATACGCCACCACCAAGGCTGTTTGCATAGTCTTACGCTTCCTACGAAAGCCGCCGCAGGGGCGAAGGCCACGTTCTGCAATAGACTGTTGAGCCGACTCGGAATCCCGCGGGCGGTGAAGATTTCAGAGATGCCGTCGCTATCGACATGAATCAGAACGCCGGGGGGACACTTGGAGACCACGATAGATCCCACTTGCGAATCGAAACGCATCTCCAGAACCTGTCCGACGGCGTCGACATCCGTCACGTACATTCTCGGCAGCTCCGCGGTCGTGTTGACCTTTGTGGAGACGGACCGGGCCGGAGCAAACAAGACAGGGGCGTCGTTCACGGCCTCCACGTCCACCACCAGGTCAAAACCATCACCGGCCGCATCTGAAGCTCTGCGGATGCTGAGGCTAAGCGTCTCGCGCCCGCTGAAGTCCTTGGCCGGTGTCCACGTTACTTGACGTAGCGTGCTGGACAGAGCTTGACAAGTCCCAGTGAAGCGCGCAGTTCGTGCCTCGACGCTGTGTAGCTCGACATCCTCCCCAAGATCTCCTGCCGCAGACGCAACACCTTCGCTGAGAGCCGCCCTTACTTCCAGCTCGAACGCCTCGGTTTCGTCCGCCGTGGACGGGGCGCACTTGATCTGGCAGCCTGAGAGTGGAACATCGCCTCCTTCCCGAAGCTGCAACCAGAAGGGGGAGCAAGAGACCGACGCGTTTGGCGCACGTTGAGCTCCACCCTCGACAAAGACTTCGACCCGCTCGCTAACGGAGATGCCTTCTTTAGCAGCTACGCTGCCTCCATCAGTGAGAGTGGCCTTCACAAACGTCGGCAATGATCCCTCGGAGACCAAGAAGGAGAGCGAAGCCGTGCTAAGCAAAGCCTGTAGGTTGCGCAGTGGCGCCATGATCGAGGCGGAACTGCTTCCCAAGCCACTCTGTCCGAAGCTCACAGGAGCGATGTCGACGTGAAACGAACCACCGTCGCTTAGCAGCTCTAACACAAGATCGGCTTCGTGTGCGTCGTCCGCGTCGATGTCGTCGACGGCAAGCAAGCTACCTAGTGCAAGAGGAACCCCAGGAGCCAGCAAGACCTCTTGGGCGGCGAGGGCAATCGACGGAGGATCGTTGACGTCGGAAAGGAAGACGTAAAACTCCGCTTCCGCGTCCCCAGTGTACGGGCCGTCTCTTGCGCTCTTCGCCTGCAGGCGGAAGACTATTCGCGCGACTCCGTGAAAGTCTGCCGCGGGCACGAAGTCGAAATGGATCGTGGACGCGAAGTCGCTCGGAGAGCCTTGGAATTCCCAGGCCCACACCGAAGCCGCCTCCTCGTCGCTTGCTTCTGTCGTCAAAAGACCTCCAGCGCCGAAGGGTGTACTCTCGAGGACTTCCCCGTGGTCGGCTTCCGCGCGAAGCTTCACCCCCGCGGAGCCCGGGTCCAGTGCGACGTGGAGAGACGGAAGGGCAATCCTCTCATCCTCGCGACCTTGAAGGACGGACGAGTTCGACGAAGTCAGCAGCTCCGGAGGGGCGAAGGTGTCGACGACCTCAAGCTGGATGCTCTCGGAGGCGATATTGCCAGGGTGGTCTCCATTCAGCACGTCGCCACGGACGGCGTAGGTCAGCGTGTCTGCTCCTACAAAGAACTTCCTTGGGAGGTAGAGAACCCTCGAGAGAGCCTCGGTGGCCTCGGCTTCCACCGCACGAAACACCACTGACTTCATGAACGGATCTTCCGCAGTCCTGTTTTGTCCGCATGCGAATGAGCGCAAGCTGGAGTTCTTAGTCGCAAGCTCCGATCTGTACCATGCGTACCTGTTGCCCTGAAAGTACAGGTGCAAGGAAGGCTCGGAGGTGTCGACTCGCAGCAAGCCTTCTTGAGCTGTCACCTCGATCCTGAGGAGAGCATGGGCTGGGCTGTCGACATCCGAGACCAAAAGAATTGTGCCCAGCCTGTGGCCCGTGCTGCGGTCGGATATGCGCTTGGGCACCTGGATCGGGGTTTCTGGTCCTTTGCAGGCATGTTTCATCAGTAGCTCCAAGGCGCCACAGGCAATTCTTCGCAAGGCGTTCTTACCTTGCTTCACGAGCGTTGGCGGATCGTTGACGCTCAGTACACCCACGTGGATGGTGGCGAGATGCGGCTCGAGACCAGCAGTGAGAAGGTCCTCGGTCGCTCGTTCGACCATGATGACGAGTCTGTCAGCGCCGTGAAAGTTCTCGTCCGGCTTGTACAGCATGGAACGGATTTTGGCGTTGACGACCGCCCGCCTCCCTGTGACCGAGTGTTCGCGGCGTGCCCGGGAAGGTTTTGGATCGCCGACTAGCGCAAAAGTCCCGTGAACACATTTGATGGTGACATTCAGCATCCATGCGTCGTCCAGGACACCTTCGATCGCCGTGCCTTGCAGCAGCAGCTCGGAGTCCTCTTCGAGCATCTGACTCGCCTCGCTGACGACACCAAGGTCGTTTGGAAGGCGAATTGCTGGCCGGAACGACAAGACGGCAAAGACCGTTTCAACGCTCTCCCTCGCCTCAAGCTCCGTCGAGTCTTTGACGACGATGGAGATGACGGCAGCTCCAACGTCCAATGAGGTGGTGCGAACGGTGAGGGTGCTCAACACCTGCGAAGCCTCTTCGGCGCTCCCGAGGAAACGGAAACTCGTGGGCCTCAGGTCATAAGGATACGGCGAGCGAACTTCATCTGGCCATTCAAGCACCGCGCTCTCCGGCGCCCCGTCCTCGATGAAGATCTCGACAGAGAGTTGCTCCCACTCTGCGTTGTCCCTGTCACCAACCGCAATGCTTCCGAGGCCACAGGAAGTCATGGGGTCACACTGCAGGCTTGAATTGCTGAGAGACAACAGCGGTGGATCGGCCACCTGATCCACGAAGATCAGGTCTTCGGTGGAAACGGAAAAGCCAGAAGGGTCGGCGTACGTCGCCGTGAAGTGCAGGCTGCCGAAGAAGTCTGCCTCAGGATGAATCCAGACCTCCAGCCCTTCGTCTTTCGCGGTGTTGAAGATGGCTCGCATGGAGCTCCACGAACCTACGACCATTAGAGTTCCGCTCGAGCAGTGGTCGCAATCTATCTCTGCGTCTGGCGGAATCTCCTCGGCACCGACGCGAAACGCGGCGGAGGTAACCTGTAAGCGAAGGCTCACTTTCGCTGATGGGTCATCTTCGGCGTCGGGGTCGTCGAGGCGGAGCATTCCGCGCAGGGACAGGACGCTGTCTTCGTCAATGGGGCTGAAGGAACGCATCGACACCCTCGGAAGATCTCTTGTCGGAGTGACTTCCACCTCTACCACGAACAGAGTTTCACGCCGCTGACCCTCGAGGTCTGCAACGGAGACACTGATCACGTCAAGGGTGGGAGCTGCAGATCGCCGCCGGCTGACGAGGGTCTTGCGCCGTGCCTCGTAGCCAACGCCTCGCACGCGCAAGGAACCCTCGTCGACGACTATCATGGGATACGTCGAAGACGTAGATCGACTGCTGTAGAAGCGGACCTGGAAGGCTCGCTGGGCCGAAGAACTGACATCCCGAACAGATACGGACCTGATGCCTTGAAACTTAAGCAACTCCGCTTCAACTTCAGCTACATCCGCCGAGACCGAGACGGGCGCGGTGGACTCGCCGTCATAGGTCAAAGCGAAGGAGCCATACAGTTCGCCGCCTCCGTTTCGGATGTTGCGCACGGAGACGTCCACACTACTGAATCCGTCGGACACCGAATTGTCCTTCACGACCAACGTGCTGAGATCGAGTGGCGAGCCTCGGAAGCTCAGCTGGTACGACGTCAGCAGCTTCATCGTGTCGAGCCACGGCGTTACCACGACGCTCGCCAGCGCAAAGGGGTTTTCGAGCTGCGTGTCAACGAGCGTCATAAGGTAGTCCGACACGCGCTGTGAACAGGCGTCCAGAAGCTGCTGCAGATGGCTGCGCGGATTCGCGCTCGCTGGAATGGCTGCGGAAGTCTCGACGACGCCTGTCAAGTTGAGCCCCGGCGTCCCGGATGCAAAGGCTGCGCAGGACAGTCCGAGCTTGTATGTCCCTGTCAGGACCTCGGCCGCCGCCGCCTGTAGCAGGAGAAGCTGCTCGGTCTCCTTGGCGAAGCCGTCGGGACCAAGGTAGACCAGCTGCGCCTCCTCTCCGCCTTTCCACTGCGAGTGCCAGTTGGGCACAGGAGAGTAGATGATCGACCTGAGGAATTGATTGACGTGCTGCACGGTTCCTCTTGCCTCCAGCGTCGGCGCCGCCCTTGCGCTGAGTAACTCGACGGGCGCGTAGGTTGCTGTTTCGAGCGTACCAAGCTGGGCTTCCACCTTGAGCGAGACATACTTCTCCTGCCAGAACGCCGTCACGAAGGCGCCGTCGGGGTCTTCCACCTGCAGCGCTCCCAATCCAAGGCTGCTATCTTCATTGGTCCGAAGGTAGCCCGGGCCGAGAACTCTGAGGGATTCATCGGTCGCTGCCACGCTGAAAAGAATCGTCTTCGACGCCACCAAGGAACGGTCGGAAGAGCGGAGGAGCAGACGAAGACGATCTGCGCCGTGCCAGAGGGAATTCCAGTCTGGCCACGGAAGGTACATGAGCTTTTCCACTGCCTGCGTCAGCTCGTCGCTCGTTCCAAGGAGAGAGATGCTACCGCGAAGCTGGCCTGCCCAGAACGTCGGTCTCGTCGACGATGTGCAGACGCCGCAGCGTCCCCAAGTTGCTCCACCTCGTGCCAGGCAAAAAGGAGTGCTCCCCGCACCCACACAGGAGTAGTGAAGCATACCATCGCCGGTCACAAAGGGGAAGTCGCAATGGGTCTCCTCCGAGAGGTCCGAGCCCACTGTGGGGAAGGCGCACAAGGATTGCGACCCCCAGAGACGCGCGTTGGTGGCAGACAGCTCCTCGCCCGCGTCAAGGCTGAGGATCCAGTACTGGCGAAACTTTCGATCTGCTGCGCTCCTCGTCACCGACGCCGCTTTCACGCCAGTGGTCGAGATGACATCCACCCGGCTCGTGCAGACGGCCAAGCGACGAATCTCCCGCAGGGGCTCACCGTAGAGTCCACTGATTGAGATGTCCACGGAGCCCTGAATTCCGAGCGTCCCGCTTCGCACGGAATCGAGGACGACGTCGCCGTCTTTGACCTGATCTGACTTGACTTGGAGGCTGTTATACGTCATGTACTCGCCGTCGTCATCAAAGAAGCTATGGAAGTTGACGTTCTGCCTGCAGTCGCAGCTGGTGTCGGTCCACTCGCACCCGAAGGCGACGGCATAGAGCCGCGAGCCCGATGCCGGGTCTTCGTCAACGAGGAAGGCCCGGACGTCGGAAAAGATGGACAAGGCTTCCAATGCATCCTCGATCGCCTCTGGACGAGCCGCGACGCTGATCGCCTCGGTCTCGAGCACTTCATGTCTCTCTGGGTCATCATACACGAGCCGAAAATGCCCACTGACGTGGTCACCGCCGTTGGCCCCAGAGAATGCAATACGGATCGTTTGGATCTCCCGAGCGAGGGGATGCGAGCCCTTCTGCCGCTCCTCTACCTCTATTACCGTATCGGTGACTCCCGCAGAAGTCATCGCGTCTAAGCGAGGTACGTCACCAAGGAGCAGCAGCTCAGAAATGGACGACGCGGTACCCGCATTCCCGGACGGCTGTAGGAAGTCGATCTCGATCTCTTGCGGTGCGCCGACGCCGCAGACGCTTGTCATGGGTAGTGTGCTGCTGCGAACGCTGATGTTTCCAAGGAAGGCGGCGGCCTGGAGAATCTCCAGCAAGGTGCTGCCGTCGCCGGCACACGGAGACGATTCATCGATACCCGCTGGTCTCGGCGAACACGGCGGAAGAGCTTCGGGGACCACTGCTGCCGTCAACGAGATCGTCGACGTCCACAGGCCCCAGAACCCCAGTCGGAACCACTCGGTGCCATTTTCTGAGCTCCCCAGCTGGCACCTCAGCAGCTGAGTTTCGTTGATCGTCGGCGGCAGCTCTGCCTCGAAGACGAGCGCGGCTCTGGGCGACCGCGCAGGGTCGTAGGGTTCATGCCTCGCTGCAGCGATCGATATGAACTCGGACTTCGTCGCCACCTCCAGGCTGAGGCCGAGGGCTTCCACTCGCCCTTTCAGCGCGGATGGCTTTTCGAAGCGGATCCGCAGCTCTCGGGAGCCGTCTTCCTTGTCGATGTTTCTTACCTGGGAGACAGCGTCGCTGCCTCTTTCTCGCAGAGCCTGATTGAGGCTGCTCTCCACTGCTCGAGGACTGGCGTCAAAAGGTATGTCTTCCGTGAGTGTCAAGGCTGTGTTCCCCAGAAGATGCCCCACGCCGAGGTTGTAGGAGCCCCTCTGTCGATACGCGCCGTGAGTGAGCCGATCTGCCGAAAGAAACTCGCCGTCCGCAAGGGACGATGCCGCCAAGCTCGGCACGATCACGCCAGCCTTCCCGGGATGATTGTACGTAATGGTGTACTGGACGCCCCCACCATCACCATCGCGGAGAGAGAAGACGTCCACGTCGCTGTAAGCGGTCTGTGCCTCGATGGCAGCCTTGAGCTGGCTGGGCGAAGCCCGCCATGGAATGGATGCGACGCCGCCGTCCCCAAAGTCGAGCACGAACCGGGCCTTTTGATCATAAGGTACGCTGCCGCTCCTTGTGGCACCCAGCGTCACAGAGACTGCCACATTCACCTGGGACCCATCAGCTCGGGTAAACGGTGCGCAAGCAGCACACTGCTGCGCATACGCGACATCCTTGGAGCGGCCTCCAAGCCAAGTCACCACCGGCTCCGCTCTCGTGTCGACGTCCCCGGCAAAGGTCAGTCGAAAGACGTAGTCCGTGGCGCCCTTGGTACCTTGATCCCGCCCGACCATGACGTATCCGACCCCGAGGCCATTGATCGCCTGTTGCATATCTGCTGCGGAGGTGTTGTGCGGCAGGAAACCCGTGGACCTCGCGGCCGCGGTTTGAGCTGGTCCGACCGTCGGAATCACGAGTCGGAAGCTCCCAGCAGTGAGCACCTCTTGGGAAGTCAGCCGCACGACGTAGACTGCGTCGTGTCGCGTGCCATCGCGCTTGGTCGTGACCTGAATGCTCGTCCCGGCACCGCCGACGGCGTCAAAGGACGTGATTTGCATTTCCTCGAGATTGCCACCGTTTGCCACGAAGTCTACACGGAGACTTCTCGTGGACCATGGCGATGTATCGGAAGAAGCGAGGGATGGCATATTGTCCACCACCTGTACCCGGGAAATCCATGGGAAAGCCTGTAGAGCAGCCGCAAGACTCTCCACGCAAGTCGAGGCATCTGCAAGGGAGAAAGAGGTCTCCCAAGTCTCCCCATCAAACATCTGGGAGATGGTCACATCCAGCGTTGTATAGGCCGTGTCCACTCCCGAACTGTCCGTCACATCGATCTGTTGGCTTTCGCTGGCGAAGGAAGTAGTCAGCCTGAGAAGGTGCTTCTCTGGCACTTCGTTCGAAGGCAGCACTCCCTTGAGCATGAGGCGATACTCGTAGACGGGCTCCGCCACGGCCGCAAGGGGCTGTTCACGAAAGAAGAGGTCGCCATGCTCTGCCGCAAGCGTCAAAATCCCATGCGACGAGGGGTCAGCCGCAACGACTCGAACGCTTGGCAGCATTGCCGCCTCGTCTTCAACAGAAAGGACGCGCGAAGCCTCAACTTCCAGCAGGAACGCATCCACGGGAGCCGCAATGTCAATCTCAAAGGTCGACTCGACACTGAGTCCATCCGCGTCGACAAGCTTGAGATGCATCACATCCCTTGGCGTCGACGGTACCGCAGCCACATACCTTGCGACGCGACTGAGAACGAGGTTGACGGCATCCACGGCACCTTCGATGACCTGGTGATGAGACACCTTTGGGTCGGAGAAGCTCAAGGAAGACTGGTTCTGCAAGGCGACGCCGAGCTTAAGACTCTCGACGGCGTCCACGAGAACCTCTCCCTTCTCCGCGCCGAGGGCGAGAAGGACGCGGACGTCCATCCATGGCTGCGCGTCAGCATCGGCTACGTGGAGAACTTCCAGACTCGAAGAGTACTCCACTGGCAGCATCGGGTCGACCACGATCGTCGGTGCGTCTGGGACGGGCTCGACAGTAACGAAGAGGCTCCCCCTTCCTGTCTTGTTCCCAACTCCCGTAACCAGCAGCTCGATTCTCTCCAAATCGGGCAGACTGCCGATGCGAGAGATGGCCGCTTGAGCAGCTGCGTCGTTGATGGGCCACACGCCGAAGAAATCTGGACAAGGCAAGTAGTCTATAGCGGCCAACGCTTCATGGGCGCCACCGAGAGCCACTTGTGCGCGAAGTGTGGTCTCGTTCACGTGAACCACTTGGAGCAGCGGCGCAGCAGAGGAGCCGTCTCGGACTTGAAAGGAGCCGTGACTGGCGACCAGCGTGAGCAATATGACATCGTGGGCGGACGCTCCAGCTTGGCTCACCCCGAAGGCGTCAAGCTTCATAGCCCCTTCTTCCGGAACGTTAACCAGCGCATTGGGCACAGAAATGTTGACGACCGGATTCGCGAGCTCCTTTTCGATTTGGATGGACGTCGTTGCACGCTGCGTCATGGCCCCACCGGCGCCGCAGTTGCCAAGGTCGTGGACCGTCGCATTCAGAGTGTCAATTGGAATGGCTGAGATCCCCGCTGGCGTGCCGTCAGGAACATGCCTGGCGTACCAGATCCGAAGGGGTTGGTCGGATCCCGCTCGCAGCTTCACGCGAATCGACTTGGTGGTTGCGTTGAGAATCTGGAAGACGTCCATCTCACTGAAGAGTCGGATGTCGCCGTCGCGGACGCTCACATCGACTTGCAAGAAGCCCAAGTCCGAGATCGGCGTCGATGTGCAGCCGTCGCTCGCGTCGACGTCCGAAACAGACACGGCTATCAAAGTCGGCAAAGAAGTGCGCAAAACGCGAAGTTCCTCTCCGACACTCAATGAGATGCTGGGTGCATCATTCACTGCCCTGACTCTTGTGGGTATCTCAAGCAAGGCCACCTGCGGATGCAACCGATCCAGGACGGAGATTCGATCGACGCCATTCATTTCTGGATCCGGGTGGTAGCTGGCCCTTGCCATCTGGGAGGAAAAGTCCGCGCGCAGCCCACGAAACCGAAGCGACCTGGAGGACGCTTCCAATTCGCTGGTCTCGACGATACCCCCGGGTCGAAGCGAGAAGGTCCCCCTCTGGCATTCCACGTCAATCGTCACCGGGACAGGATCGAAGCCTATTCCACCGTCCTCCATTGCCAAGAAATCCAGGCGGAGGCTGTCATCTTCGTTGACCTCGACTTCGTGGCCAACGTCCGCAAAGCGGAATGCTTTGGGGTAAAGCACATCAACGGTAAAGCTCTTGGTGTCGACCAGGATGAAAACTTCGTCGTTCTCCTCGGAAAGCTGGACGGTGACAGTGGCGCGACCAGGAGAGGCATCTTCCGCGCGGAAGGTGAGCGTCGCCAAAGCAGTGTTGATGCGGGCGAGCGGCCCGTCGACCTCGAGGACGGCTCCCGCCCCTTCAAGTGGCTCCACCAGCCGGAGGCCGCTTGACGTCTTGAGGAGGAGCTGCCCCGATGTGGCTGTCACTCGCACTTTGTACAGCTGCCACCTGAGGGCGTCTGCTTCGTCCGAAACGCCGATGCATCCCACATCTAGTTCTTCCCCAAAAGGAACGCTTCGCGCGCCGAGAGCACGGAGTGTCAAGGACGCAACATCGTCCACCCCACGTATGATCACGACCAAGCTCTTGTCGACGCAGCGGTTCGGCGTATCGCACACGCGGAGCGAAAGGTTTCCTGCGCCACTTGCTTCTGAGTTGAAGTTGGCTTCCGGTACGATCGAGATGCAATCCATGGCGATGTTCAAGTCATCTGGCGACCCCAAAACGGTTGCCGCTTTCTCCTCTGCGGACGACAACTGCAGCGAACGACAAGTCGGCGTATTCAAGACCGCGACGCGCTCCAGTCCCTCATGTAGGCGGACCTCGACGCTTAGCTCCGTGGTGTCGGGATCGGAGATTCGCGTCCCGGAAAGCGTCACCGGCGTATCTTCTGTCATCTCCAGTACAAAGTCAACGTTTGGCAGGAGGATCTGCGGCGGGTCATCAACTTTCGCAACTTTGATCTTCACGGTTGCAGTCTCTCCGGTCTCGACCAGCATGATGCTCAGTGCCTCATCGCCGGAGAAGCCGGGGTCCGGCTGGTACACCAAGGAGCCAAGCGAGGAACGAAGATGCCGCTCTCGCCCGCGAAGCGACAGGGAGCCCTGCTCGCCGGACTCGGTCAAAGTCAGATACGCAGCTTCCTCGGCGCGGAGAGCACCATGCGAAACCTGCAGGGACACCTCCACAACCAGGTCGTCCTCGCCCTCTAGCAGTATGCCGGAAAGCTGCAGTTCCATGTCTTCGTCCGTGGAGAAGACTGTGTCTTGTATGCGTAGTTTGGGCGGAGCGTCAACGGGAGCCACACGCAGAATGTTTCTGCCTGACGCAGACGAGCGTCCATTCGTCACGTTGAAGGATATGACGACTATCCCATTGATGTTGTCGTGCGGGGCGTAGCTCAGTCCTTCAATCGCGGCGTTGAGGTCCCCACGAAGGCCGCGAATCTGTACGGCGTTGGTACCGTTGCCACCAACTTCGAGGTCGAGCCCGCTCCTCAGATGCAACGTCCCGAGAGCAGCCGCATCCACCACGGTGCACGAGTAAAGCGTCGTGGTGGGGGAGTAAGGGTCTTCAACGCGAAACTCCAGGCCGCTGCAAACGGTGTCCTCGACGCACTCGACAGTCAACGGGCTCGCCTCGACGGTGACGCTGCCCGCGTATACAAAACTGACAGCGGTGGTCGCTTGCGAGCTACCCAAAGAAAAAACGACGACATCGGAAACAGGGTAGGGATCAGGGGAGGTGTCGACCCCGTAGAAGATCATCTCCTCAATCGCAAAGGCCAGCGACTCGGGCGTACTTTTGATGCTCATCATCGTATCGGTTGGCTGCTTGAGGATGATGGTCGAAGACGCCAAGTAGCTCTTCTTGGCGTCCAAGCTTAGGACACAACTCTTGCACTCGATACGCAGCTCTGCGACATCTTCCGACGAGGCGACGCTGACGCCAAGCATGCCAATGGACAGGGCGTCCGTGCTGGAGATGTTCATGCTAGGCGTCGCCGATACCTTGGTGACCACGGGACGCCGCAAGACGGCGAACTTTAAAGTCGAACTCGTTTTCTGAACGCCGCCGTCACCAAAGACGCCCTGGTCGCTCGCCTCGATCGCAAGGAAACCGTCGCCATCAGAATCCGCAGCGGGCGAGTACTCCAGCGTGGGAAGCGCCAGGTTCACTTCCGCGATGGGCCCCGTGACCACAAGACTGGTCGCGAAGGCGCCACTTGTGCCCAGGTCGAAGACGATGTGGGAGTTTCCCTCGATTCGGATGCGCCCAGTGGATGCGGCGATTGCCACTCTCACAGTCGTCCGTGGATCCGCAGCGACCTCAGGATCCTCCACGGCCACGCCGGAGACGCGGACGAACTCATCGTCGCCTTGAACGCTGAAGCTGTCGGGCAGGACGATTCTCGGCGGGTCGTTCACCGCAATCACTTCTACCGAGAGCGACAGTGAGCTTGTCGTGAACTCATCGGAGAGACTCAGGTCCACCTTGTCGAGGCCGGCAAAGTCCGCATCAGGGTGATATCGGAAGATGCCATCTGCAAAAGCCTCTTGAAGGGTGGCTGTTGCTGCGGCGACAACCACGTTGCTTCCGGTGTCCGTGAGGTAATGGAAACCTCGTGGCTCGGTGAAATAGAGGCGCCCGTGGCGGCACGTCGCGGCGAAGCGAAGGCGCTTCGGCCCGTCGACGTCGTCCGGGTGGGTCAGGGTTCCACTCCGCATCAGCTTAACCTCCGTGTCTTCTTTCACGACTTCGCGCTGCGCTTCTGGGGGTAGACTGAGACTTGGTGGGTCGTCGACGGGAAGGATCTCCAGCTTCACACTCGCTTCGGTCTCGGCGCCGCCTTCGTCACCGGCATGCACGGTCACCTGGACGACGCCGATTGAAAGCACGTTTTGGTCCACCGGCGGTTGGAACACGAGATGCTTCCGCACGTAGCGCTCCAGGTCTCCTGGTAAGCCCTCGACCACTGCGTCAGCGCCGGACAGTTGATGCAGAATAATCTCCGCATCGTCCGAATTACTGGCGACAAAGTCGCCGCTGCTGGCGTGGAAGGCAAGGCGCAGCAGCCCTCGGCCATTGGGGGTCGGATCAGCGAGCGTCAGGCCCAACTCCTGCATGCGAAGCTCCTGATCCTCCAGCACCTTCAACTGAATCGTACGGACTCGTAAGGTGGGAGGAGAGTTCAGAAGCTCAATGACAACCTCGGTAGTGGCATCGACACGGATGGCGCAGTCGTCGAAGCAAACGAGGTATCGGATCGTGTCGCCGCGGGTGCCCATCGGCGCCGAGTAGCGCAGGGACGCCAGCAGCAAGTTCAGCGACGGCGTCGGGCCTTCCAGCTTTAGGCAATGCGAGGAGGGCCTGCTGAGTCGCACACTGCCATACCGCGGGGAGTGGATGTAGTTGTCCGAGCGAAAGAACTTGTTGACCTCAACGCTGCCAGCGTCGCTGCAGACGTCGACGCTGTACACAGCGGAGGTGTCTGGGCTGGATGTATTAACACCGTCGACCTGAATTTGGCTCCCCTGAGCACAGCTCAGCTGCTCTGGGACGCGCAGGAGGGGAACGTCGACCTTCGGCGTCACCTTCACAGAAGAGTTGCATCAGAGGTAAGGGACCCGGCAAAGCCCTTCGAAGCTGCATCAAAGTCTGGTCTGGGCCACGAACCTCAATGTTGGTGCAGAGAGACACGGACTGGGCCTCAGCCGCCCCTAGCTCTGTCACAGTAAAGTTGACTGTCGCGATACCGCTAAAATCCGGAAAGGGGGTCAGAGAAACGTGTCCATCCAGAGCGGCAGCCATCGCATCGAAAGTCGCTTCGAATGCCAGCGACGACTGTGCCTCCGGCGTCGACACATTGATGGACGCAAAGTGTCGCAGAGCAGCTCTGTCGAGCCTCACCACCCCTGACGTCGCGTTTATTTGCATTTCATAAACTGCACTGGCATTTGCGTCGGCGTCGGAGAAAGGCTCAAAGGCAAACACGTATGGGGCGTCTTCTTCCGTACGAAGCGAGGCGTCGTGCGCCAGCTGGAGCCGCGGCGGATCATTTCTCGGCGCCACAGCCAAAGCGATGGTCTTGGAGGTGGAGACCTGGATATCCGAGCCCAGGCTGACGCTGATCTGCACTTCATCGTGGCCGTGAAAGTGTGGCTCGCCGAGATAGTCAATATCAAAGAGAGCGCGGCGTGCAGCTGCGACGCTGGCCTACGTCCATCTCACGTCAGCTGCGCCCTTCGGGGTCACCAAGCACTAACGGAGCTCTACCTGAAAGGCCAGTATGTTGGAAAAGCTTCGGATGTCGCCCTGGCGCACGCGCAGGCCCTGCCATCGCGGCAGCCGCAGGCTGCCATTGGAGCATCGCAGCTGCACCTGAGCATCCCAGGCGGATCTTGAGTCTCGTCAAGAATCTGCCATAGTCGAGATAGGCAACGTACCTCGAGAAAGGCTTCGGCAGTGGTGCCCACGAGGCCGGCGTCGGCGGACAGCAAGGTGCCGGAGATGGTCGCCACTTCGTCCTCGGCAATCGGCCCTGCCTGCGGCACCTGCAGGAGCGGCGGCGGGCCTGCCGCCTTGGCAAGCAGGCACCAGAGGCCAAGCAGAGCCAGGAGAGTCATGCGATGGCCTCTCGCCCCTCCGGCGTCGCGCAAAGGCTCTTTGAGAACTGCGCTTCTTGGAACAAAAAGGCCTTTGAAATCGACTCTGGAGAGTCCCTATCGCGTAGATGGGGAAGTTAAGGCGGATCGTTGTTCGTGACGTCGCCTATGGACCTTGAGCCACTTATACATGAAGGAGCCGTTCGCTTTCATGAAAAGTGAATATCTAAATACGGCGAATTATGGGCAAGCATACCCAAAAATGGCCCCACCAACTTGTTCGACATTGTCCAATGATATCTAGCTACGGCGGAGAACCCTTACGGTTCGCCAGCCTTCAACGGGTCACGATGCATCATTGGTCTAGTCCTCCAAAAACCCTTTGGGTGACCTAACTACGCGTGTTCCGACGCCGCCAGCCCGCTATGCCCGAGATGCGCCGCTTTGCGCCGCACGTCTGTCTCGTAGCTGTATTCCAAATCGCCTGCATCACACTCCATCGGCTCCGCATCTCCTTCGAGAAAGGAGTGGTGCGACTTCTGAGGCGCTCTTTCCACTCCAAAGCTGTACAGGAGGCGGATTTCCGGAGTCCATCTTTGAGCTGAAGTCCTTCGGGCGAGAAGCGCGCGTCGGACGATGGCGGAGTTCGCGGAAATGGCGCATCTGGTGTCTATGCCTCTGTGCCGAAAGCGCGCGGATGGCACGCTGGAGGCCCTCCAGGAACTGAGCTACGAAGAGGAGAGAGAAGACCTGTTTCGCTGTCTGCAGAGAGGGAGAGTGGCATTGCGGGTCACTTGGGACTACGCCAGCAACGAGAAGTTCCAGTTGGCCTTCAACTCGCGGATCCTGCACTTCACAGGTCACGGGGAGGACGAAGGCCTGGTGCTGGAGGTGAGACGCACCGCGACTTTCCCGCCATTTTTTGTCGCGACGTTGGTTCAAACCATTGGATCTTCTATGGTTCTCCTCACAGGAAGACGGCCTGGCCAAGCTGATGGCGCCGCAGACCATCACGGAGCGCCTTCAGCGACGAGACTGCAAGCCCGAGGTGGTGGTCTGCAGTGCGTGTCGCTCGGAAGCGGTGGCCAGAGCGTTCTTCGAGGGCGGCGTGAAGTACGTCGTGCACGTGCGCAGCACTTGCGAGGTCGGGGACATCGCCGCGCGCGACTTCGCGCAGACTTTCTACCAGGAGCTCGTGCGCGGGGTTCAGGTGCGGGAGGCCTTCGAGAGAGCGCGCGACCGCGTGCGCGATGAGGACGGCGGCCACTTGGAAGCGGGCAAGTTTGACCTCCTCATGAACGAGGCGGACGAGGCCAACCGCGCCACGCTTCTGACGCCACTGGATAGTGGCTCCTGCGAAGTGGCCGCGCTGCCGAAGCCAAAGATCAACGTGTGCTCCCCGTTCATCGGCAGGGCCGTGGAGGTGCAGGAGGCGTACAGTCACCTCATGAATCCGGACGTGAACACCATCGTCGTGTCCGGGGACTCGGGTACCTACCAGGGCATCGGCAAGTCGCAGGTGGCGCTCTGCGCCCTGCGCTACGCATCGGCCAGGGCCCAGATCCAGGAAATCGTGCAGATCGACTGCAGCTACTACTTCTACGGGCATGCGGACGTGGTCTCGGCTTTCAGCGACGCCTTCGGCGTCCCGAGGGAGCCGTACGAGGAGAACGCGCTCGTCGATCGGATCGTCAGCAAGCTGGCGAGCAGCGTACAGGGCACCGCCGGTCGCGTCGCGGTCCTGCTGGACAACTGCGACCTCTGGGCGGAGCGACGAGGCGCGCAATTCATCCCCTTCCTGCGCTGCCTGCAGGCGAAGATGGAGAGAGGCAGCAAGCTCATCGTCACGGCGCATCGGCACCCGGATCTGGACCGCATCAAGATCGTGCGCGTAGGCCCGCTCAAGGCCCAAGACGCGGGCCTGCTCTTCAGCAAGCTGCTGCCGCGACTCGGGCTCGGCACGGACGAAGTCCTGGACGGGACAGGAGGGCTGTACGAGGGAAACTGGAAGATGGCGCTGGCGAACAATCCCGTCGTCATGTCCACGGACGGGAACCCCTCGCTCATCGAGAAGATCGCGAATCTCTGTGCCTCCAGGCACCTCTATCACGATCGCGACCAGATCCTCGAGAAGGCCCATGTCGCCAAGTCCGAGCTGCTCACGGCCGCCGCCGTCGAGAACGTGGTTCCGCTTCCCGTGGGCCCCAGCTTCCCGCCGGCACCGCCGCAGGCGACTCCTGCGACCAACTCGAGCGTAGAAGGCGTAGATGCAGGGGACCTTGGCAAGCGATTCAGTCTCAACGAGCTCGTCGACGAGGTCTTGGACACCGTGGCTAGGGGGAGCGAAGAGCAAGGGTGGGATCGGTTCAACATGCTGGTCCAGCGCCGGTACGATAACTACGTCCGGCTGGAGGGGGAGTCAGCAAGCGGCGGCAGCGGAGGGTACACGAGCTTGACCGCGATCAGCACTCGGCCTCTGAGCCCACAGGACTTGACGTTCCTGCGGAGCAGCGCCAAGATCTGGAATGGCCGGGCTCCGTCGCTGGATCGCGAGAGCCTCACGTTTTTCTGCAATTGGTTTGCGCACTTCCTGCGAATCTTGATAGTGAACAAGTCGCTCTGGAATCGTCGCACCACCCGGAGGGCTGCCCCAGGGGACCCCTATGCCATCCTCGGCCTCGTGAGCGGCGGAGAAGCGTCCGTAGCTTTGTCAGGTAGGTCCTCTCCCTCGACCGAGCAGCCTCTTGTCGATTGCCTGCCTGCCTAATGGTTAACGGACGACAACAGGCTGCGAAGATAGGACGTTCTTGATCCGCCTGTCCGAGAGCCTTGCAGGGCATTTTGTTGTTTGCTTCAAGAAGGACGGCGCGATCCACCAAGTTCCGGTTCGGATTCTTGATGACGGGCGCGCGCTCGACAAAGATGGCACCAGGTACTACGCATCGCTGGCAGCCTTCGTGCGTCAGGAGTCGGGCTTTTGGACGCAGGTGTATGCGGGACCGGGCTATGCCCTGCCGACAGATCCGATCTTTGACGACGCATGAGGGACGGGTTCGTCCCGATGGAGCCCGAGGCGAACGGGCCGGCAGAGTGCCCTGCAGACTGGCCGACGATTTGACACAAGAAACGCCGTTTGTATATTGACAGGATGCATCCTTTGGAGAGCCACAGCCCCAAGTCTCCAGTTCACAGCGAATGCTCTGCTCTGCTCTGCGCTGCTCTGCTCTGCTCTGCTCTGAGCATCAGATTTGCGTACGTCGACGCACACAACAAACCAGACATCCACGCGATTTCTAAGCCAAGTACTCAGCGACGAGCTCCAGCAACTCGGGTTTGCGCAACGCCTTGCCCCCCTCCCCGATGGTGTCGATGCCCCGGATGGCAAGGAACTCCTGCAGCTCCGCCACCGTCTTTCTCTTCATCTTTGACGGCGGCAGCGCTTTCCATGCATCATCTTCAACTTCCATCTCGCTGATTGGTTCCGCCGGGAGGGGGTCGCTCTCTACAACAACTGAATTCGAATCCTCAGCAACCACCTCTGCCACCGCCACGGAAGCTCTTTCCAGCGCTGCCTCGGCTTCCATCGTCTCCGGCTCGCTCTTCTTACTCTTCTTCTTGGCGGGCGCCGACTTCGCTTTCGCATTCTTCGCCTTGCCCTTCGCCGCCTTCGGGGCCGGGGGAGCAGCATCCACCTGCCCGGCCTCCGCCACCTCGGGAACCTCCTTCTCTGGCGCCAACGGGCCAGACCCATTCAAATACACCTCCTCCTTTGCCTTTGGCGATGCTGTCTCAGGCTTCACGGCCTTTGCACCATCGGCAACCGGTGCTGCCTCTGCGCCCGCGTCTTGCTGCTCTACGACCTCCAGCACGCCAGGCTCTCCCGAGAACTTCGCCGCCTCTTCCACGAGCTGAGCGAACGGCCCGAGGGGTGCATTTGGCTTTGGTTCCACTATCGGAGTTGCCGTCATCGTTGACACGGTGCCAGCTGCTTTGAAGCCGGTGTCGACGCGCGCGCTCAGCAAGTCTTTCTTGAGGTATTCGAGCTCAATCAAGAGGGCTTCCCGCTGCGAGCGTTCCTCTTGCAGCGCGGCAAGCGCCTGCACCGTCTGCTCCCGCTGCTGAGCCAGTTCTTGCTGCACGGATTCGATGACCTTGTGAAGCTCGTCCACCTGTTCGTTGTAGAACCTCTGCCCAGAGGAGCGGATGGCAAGAGAGTGAGACGTGTGTATGGCCGAATGGGAATACCGCTTCTGGGCAGGGGGGAGCTCGAAGGCCGCGACTCACCTTGGCCAGGCTCTCCGTAGAGGTGGACTCGGGTATCGTCGCGATGCTTGTTCCAGCGACTCTTGCGCGAATGTCCTCAACGACAACCTGCTGGGCTGCGGCAGACTCCTTGGCCATTTCCTCGGACTTGGCCAGTTCCTCGGCTTTCTGCTTCGCAGCAAGTTCCCTCGCGACCTTCTTGTCGGCCGCTCTCTGGACTCCCCCCTCTTCCGCAACCGTGGTGGCACTGCCGCCCAGAATCAACAGGCCGACACCCGCAGCGCTGGTGACGCCCAGCTTTTGTTCCTGGGTGAGACCCTGCCACCACGCCTCGAAGCCGGCCGGCGCCTGCTTGAGTGCGGCCAGCACCGTCGCTATCCGCTCTTCGGAGCTCTGGCTACTGAGATAGGCGACGCTGTCCCTGAGCCTTTCCCCTGTACCAATGTTTTGGGAGCCGCATCAGCACCGGCATCCGCACCTTCGTCCAGCAAGCCAAATGCAAAAAGCAAGGAAAAGGCAACAACGGAACACCCCAAAACGTCCGAGGCCGTGTTTTGCAGCCGTCCGACGAACGTACCGAACTCTTGGGCTTCCGTCTGCTTGGGAATGGGGAAGAACCGCTCAAGGGACCCACCCTCGGGGACTTGAAGGCCATCTCGCATCGTGGACAACTGCTCCGACGCTTTCTTCCTGCGGCATTCATCGTTTGATGCTTTGAGTTGGAGTTGGAGGTTGGGATCAGCTCGTCTTCAACATCCTCTCAAGTACCTTAGCCCGCCCAGGAGAGCGGACGGCGCTCCGTCGTCCAGCTCAAGTCCCATCTTGATCGCGAGCGCTTCCATGCTCGTGACTTCTCGCTTGGGCGGCCCATCCACGCGCGTCTGCTCCGTCTTCACGGGCTCTGCGGGCCTGGAAGTTGCAAGTCTGGGCGGCGGCGGCGGCTTCGCAGCGTCTTCCTCCGCATTGCCCTGCGCCACCTGCGCCACCTGCGCCACACTGGGGGCGGCAGGCGCGTCCGGAGGGGGAGGGACCTCTTTGGCCGCCGGAGGCTCCGGCGCTGTCGGCAGGGGGACGGCGCTCTCCTTCGCTTTGGGTGCGTCCAGTTCCACTGGGGGAGTCGGCGCAAGCAAGCGCTCTTCCAGCCTGGACCAGTCGGTGTCTGCCACGTTGAGGGTCTGGAAGGCGACTGCGGAGCTCAGGACGCCCTTGGCGACGGTTTTCATCACGCCGGCGTTGCTGAGATACCACGCGAAGCCCTGTACAATGGCAGCACAACACGCACTTCAGAATTCGGACTGCTGGAGCGCACGCAGGCGGAGAGCGAGACACTTACGCATGGCAGCCAGACGCCCAGGACCGCAAGCACCGCAGTGACGCGCATGGTGGCGTCTTGGACTGGAGATACAAGTGGCGCGGAGCCGCCCGCCCGGAGTCTTGCGACACGGACGGCGCAGTTCCTGCGTTCGTTTCAAATTTTGTAGTATCGTATCTCTCGTCTGAATAATACGATAAATTTAAGATGATTCTGAAATGGTGACCTGGGAGCGATTCAACTTGTTCCACCCGGCACGTCCTCGCTGATCTTGAGTTGAAGGTAAATAGAGAGGCGACGGACGCAGATATACGCGGGGGATCTATACGAGATGCATGTGACCGCTTCCCGGAGTTGGGCCCTTTGAACGGGGTGAAACCCCGGGTTCCAACCGCCTCCAGGTGTGCTTTGCGCTTCAAAATATCCAGTGATCGGATCTTTTTCCTCAGCGAATGTTCAACACTATACAATTTCAAAATTACGTAACGCCTTTCGGCGGCGGAGGATTGGGAGGAACCTCCGATGCGACGCACTGCGCTGTGCGCTTCGCTCGCCGTCGCGGGAGCGTTTGGCCGCGTGGACGGCATGGCTCTCGCAGCAGAGCTGCTGCAGCAGAAGGCGGCGCTGCGGAAGTCCATCCGCAGCGCTTTCGCGGAGAGCAGCGAGGTGGCCATCGGCGAGCTCAGCGCGGTGGTCTGTCACAAGGTGCTGGAGTTGGAAGCGGTGAGGCGCGCGCGGGGCGTCTGCGCGTACCTGAGCATGCCGAAGGAGCTGCAGACGCGGGAGCTGCTGGAGGGCTTGTTCTCAGAGCGATACGACGCCGCCACGCTTGAAGAAGCGCAGGCGGACGAGAAAGAGAGACTTGTGTGCGTTCCGAAAGTGACCGGGCGAGAGCGCTTTGACATGCTCATGGTTCCCATCACAGGTGAGCCTTGCGCTTGAAGTCGACGCAGGGGAACTGATCGGCCGAGGATGCCGTCCATCTAAGGCAGCGCGATTCGCAGGGGGATTTGAGGAGATCCGCAGCTTCCCGCGGAACCGGTGGAACATCCCGGAGCCCGTCGTGGAGCCGGATGTCGATCGGGAGCAGCTCTTGGGTAGATTGGCGCCCCTGCTGGACGTAGTTGTGGTGCCTGGGGTCGCCTTTGACCGGAAGTGCCGAAGACTGGGGCACGGCAAGGGCTACTACGATACGTTTCTGCAAAGCTTGACGGACGCGAGGGCGGCGCTGGAGCTGCCTCCGCCGCTCAAGATCGGCGTGGGCCTTGACTTCCAGCTGGTAGAAGAGATCCCCACGGAAGAGCACGACCAAGTGTTGGACGCGGTGGTCACGCCGGAGGAGAGTTTTACCAGTGGCGAGTTCGAACTAGCGCGATGATCAAGACGACCCCGGCCAGGAGCCCGGCCAGTGCACGCGACGCGCGCTCTACCATCATACTTTGTTTGTCTTTGGAGGTCGAAAGCTCTCTGCCGCTAGTGCCCATCTATTCGCCGGATGCCGAGGTCCCTCGCGGAGGCCGCGACGATCTTGTCCCGCTCCTCGTTCCACTGCTCAAAGAGAGCAAAGTGCTCCTCTGGCACCGTCTCGATCTGCACCCACGCCTGCGGCCACGTTCCAAGCCAAGTCGAGCGCCGGGGGTCAGGCCGCCGCCTTGCGCTAGCTCTGATCTTGGCCAGCACGCACGCACCTTCTTGTAGTCTGGCCGCTTGATGGAGTGCTGCTTGCCCCGGTAATCGACGATGCGCCGCGTCTTGCCAGTCATGTTGGCGGTGGCCACGCGCACCACGGGAATCCTGTAGATCTGCGGTCGCGCGGTTTTGTCACTTCTCCCGTCCAGAGCCCGAGCCAAGCGCCCGACAAGCCGCGACAAACCTTCTGCAGGTACTCTTTGATGTCGGGCTTGGCCATGTTGCGCGCGACTTTAAACTCCGCCGTCATCGTCCGCCGGCACGGCGCTGAGGAGACCCCCGTCAGCGCGCCACGAGACCGCCGCGTCCGCGCGGCAATGCCTCACCTCGGAGCAGCACGAGCGGCTGATTCGGAAACCACTGGCGCAAAGGCATGTCCAAGTCGGCGCAGCGCCGGCGCACTCCGCGGCCTGTTCTCCCGCTCTGGAACAGCACTCACAAGGGGTGGTGGACGTGACTGGCTGAGCACTTCGGCACTCCCGCCTCGGCGCTGAAGGATGGAAACAACAGAGGTTTCCGCGATTTGGCCGAATCCACGATTCGCCCGAGATCGGCTGTAGCACAGGCGCAGAAGCCCTCGTGCGCACCTGTGTGTGCGACTG